>CM059187.1:19303597-19550206 GCA_030323885.1 Branchipolynoe longqiensis | reverse complement strand
GCCACAATCCTGCCTCTTCGTCGTCATCATCCTCTGATATAGCTCCTACGAACAGGTCGTCTTCACCATCCTCCTCCCCTGTGTCCGTCAACTGCCATTCCCCGCGTCTGCTGGTCCTGTCCATGTCCATAGCATGTACCGGCGTTGTACCGCGCCTCCGTCCTCTGCACACCTTGAGAAAATGACCTACTTTCCCACAACCATCGCATTCTTTGTCCTTGGCGGGGCAGGGTGCCCGGCCGTGCACGTAACCACACCGCGAACAACTGGTCCGGGACGTGTTTGAAGTGGCGGTACTTCCACCCCGCCGCCAAGGTGTTGCCGGTACCGGGGCGCGTGATTGCTGGCGGCCATACTTGTTAATGGCGTCCACTTGGTAGTCTTCTTTTGTGGTGTCGAGTTGGTTGGCATTATACTCACTCACCCGACATATCTCGAGACAATTTATGAGCGTTAGGTTAGGCGTTTGAAGTAACTTATCCCGCAAATTCTTGTCTTTTACGCCGGCTACTAGCCTATCCCTTAGTATTGAGTCCTCAATAACGCCATAGTCACAATACGCAATTTTGTGCCGCAGCTCTCTAATGTACGTGTCCATCGACTCCGACTTCTGATTGTATGTATTGAATTGATATCTCACCACCGTTATATTGCACTTTCCTTCGCAGTACTCTTTAAACGCTGCTACCAATGGCGCTATTTTCTCTCGGTCAGTACTGGCTATCTCAAGTGTCGGAAATAACTTCTGGGCTTCCAAACCCGCCACGTGTAGAAATATAAAACACTGTGTCTTTTCTGGCTTACTGCTCACACCTGCCGCACCGGCATATATTTCATACGACGTAAACCAAGTCCTCCAGTTGACAGCCAAATTTCCCTCTAAGTTCAGGGGACTCGGAGGCCTCAACCCCGACAAAACTGATGTAGCCATGCCTGACCGTCCCGCTATCTGACACCATGTAGTACTGTGTAGGAACGACCCGAACGCTGTGAGTTCTGTATATCAACTGCCGGTTTATTCACCTCACGTGACCCACCCTCGTTCTTGGCCAGGTCTCGCCCACCTACTTCTGTCACGTTTATTCACCTCACGTGACCCACCCTCGTTCTTGGCCAGGTCTCGCCCACCTACTTCTGTCACATCTTCCTTTCCATAACAAAAGTCATTCAAATCATACACTCTCACATTATGTCCTCTAACGTAACAATGAGCATAACACGACAGACTGCACGACGACTTCGAACACAGAGTTGCAAGTAGCACAGCACCATATGCAACAGCAAATTTTAACAATGACAAAATCAATTTCACATTCTCATCAACACTACCATGTCCTTTTAACATTATAACTTATGGACATGACTTCTTCTCTTTGTTTCAAGGTCTTACCGAACATTTGTTTACAGGCCTTGACCTCTTCCTTCGTCTCAGGTTCCTGACCTATATGTCGGGAACTACAATCACAATTGTCGATATATATACATATACACACAACGTCTCTGCCCTTCATTACATCATTGGTAATTTCACACTCACTACGAGACCACAGTAGACTAGCACTAACTCACAACCATGACCTCAGCACCAAACTGTTTCACTGTTCCATGCCCAATTGTCCTTCAATTTCGGTTAGTGTTGATTGCCATTGCGCCACATCCCTAACCTCTCTACTGGCCTACTCAACCGACCGGATCGGGTGATGTAACGTGCGTCGCTTGATGGCCCAACCACTCTTACTGTGTTTTGATCTTGCGGTTGTGTTTGTTTTTTCGGTTGTGTTTGTGTCTGTACGTACTTGTCAGGACTACTAAATATGTGCACTCGATTTCTCGTTAGAACATTGCCCTTCTCAGTTCTCACTTCGTATTGCCTACCCTCTACATTACCCATTTTACATATGTGACCGCGGGCCCATTTCCGGTCATACGTCCTGTATCTGACTGCGTCACCTACTCCCAGCTTCCTGTGCACTTTCCCTGCCTGTTTGTTATAATAGCTTCTCTGCTTGGCCTGCCTTTCTTGCACCTGCTTCCTTCTTGATGCCACTACCTTTGGTTTTAACTGGCTAAGCAAGACAGGTATTCTTGACCTCAGTTTCCTGCTCATAAACAGCTGCGCCGGAGACGCTTGTAGGTCAGGTATCGTTGTATTGCGGTATGCTAAGAGTGCCATATTGATGTCTGTCCCATCCTTGACTGCTTTGTGGATTAACGATTTGATTGTTTGAATGTACCGCTCCACTTGCCCATTGCTTTGCGGGTAGTGTGGACTCGAGTATATTCGTGTGAACCCATACTGCTCGGCAAACCTTCTATAATCCTCACTGACGAACTGAGGCCCATTATCCGACATTACTTCTAACGGGATCCCATACCTTCCAAACATGTCTTTGAGCACCTCTATTATCTTTTTGCTTGATGTAGACTGCAACTTAACTATTTCTGGGAACTTCGAATAATAATCAATGATCATTATATAATCCTCTTGATTACAGTGAAATAGATCTACCCCAATTTTCATGTACGGTGTGTCCGGTATTTCGTGTGAAATCATCGGTTCTCTGTGCAAAATGTTTCGCTCGCTTTGGCATATTTGGCACCGTGACACCTTATCTTCTATCTGTTTTGCCATTCCTGGCCAAAACACATAATCTCTTGCAAGCTGCTTGCATTTTACCTCTCCCAGATGCGACTCGTGCAACTTATCTAATATTTCACTTTGCATCGATTTCGGAATAATAATTCTATCATCTTTCATTAGGACCCCGTCGTAGTTCACTATATTTTCCCGGTATGTATGATACGGTTTCACGTCCTGGCGTAATGCTGTGTTGCCCTCTGGCCACCCGTTTCTAGCTAACCTACTGATCTCACACAGTGTGTTGTCTTTTTTCGTTTCTAGTGTTATTCGTGTGATGTCATTGCTCACAAACCCGATTGCTGCCACACTGATGGTCTTGTCAAATAGGTCACTTGGATCTACTTTGGTGGAGTGCGCTCGTGACAGGGCATCTGCAAAAAACATATCAATACCCTTTTTATGTTCAACGTTAATATTGTAATTTTGAAGCCTCATTCTCATGCCTTGCATCCGAGCCGACAAAGTGTTTATTGGCTTCAACATTATGTTAACAAGTGGCTTGTGATCTGTTTCGACTGTAATTTCCTTCCCGAATATGTAATCATGGAATTTCTTACAGCCGAAACAGATCGCCAGTAATTCTTTCTCTATCACCGCGTACTTTGATTGGGTCTTGTCAAGCGCCTTTGACGCCATAGCTATGGGGCGTTGATCTTGAAATAACGTGGCCCCAAGCCCAGACTGTGAAGCATCTACTTGCAGTACGAGTGGCTTTGCTACATCATAATATGTTAGTACCGGCGCCTCGGTTAACAATGTCTTTAGCCTGTTAAACGCATTCTCTTGTGCCTCCTCCCAGTGCCAGGCACTGTCCTTGGCTAGGACCGTTCGCAATGGCTTTGCAATCTCGGATAATTTCGGGATGAATTTGTTTACATAATTCATCATGCCAAGAAACCGCTGAATTGCAGCCTTGTCTTTGGGAGTGGGCATTTCGAGAATCGCACAAACTCTTTCAGGGTTAGGTTTCAAACCATCTTTAGTCAATACGTGTCCGACATACGTTACACTTGTTTGCCCTATCTTTGATTTTTTTGGATTTAGCCGTAGGTCTACTTGACGCGCTCGCTCCAACACCGTTTCCAACCTTTTATTATGCTGCTCAACTGACTTGCCAAAAATCAAAATATCATCCGCTATGATTTCCACCCCTTCTAGATCTCTGAATATTTCGTTCATCTCTTGGATGAAGATATCCCCTGCAGTTTTTATTCCAAAGGGTAACCTGGTGTATCGGTAACGGCCCCACGGAGTATTGAACGTACAAAGGTGCGAGCTGGCCTCATCCAGCTGTATCTGCCAATACCCGCTGTTGGCGTCCAGCACTGAAAAATACTGAGCTCCCGCCGTCTTCGCCACTACTTGTTCTACTGTTTTATTAGGATATGGACCACGCAAAATTGCTCTATTCAATTTCGTCGGGTCCAAACAAATCCTGATCTTCCCCGGTTTGCGCACTACTGTAATCGAATTAACCCACGGTGTTGGCTCGACCTGCGGAACAATCACCCCCATCATTACCATTCGATCCAACTCAACTTTTACCTCGTCACAAACAGCATGAGGAATTCTTCGTGGCGGATCAATGACAGGGCATACATCAGGGTCAACATGAATTCTGGCATTCACCTTAATTGTACCTAATCCTTCAAAAATGTCACTGAATCTATTTACCAGTTTAGTAGCTTCTGAAGTCTTTGCTGACTGGCGATCCATGACATCGGCACGCGTTATTAGTCCTAACAACACACACGCATCCTTTCCAAGGATCGCACATCCACTCTCTGTGACATGAAATGGTATCATGTGTCCGTTGATTGGTAGCCTCGTCTCTCCTTCCGGAAGAATTCGTTGGCCGGTGTATGTCACCAACCGGCAGCGTGCTGGCATTAGTGAACCAGTTCCCACTGCCCGAAAAGTTTTGCTGGGAATGATGTTGGCCTTCGAGCCCGTGTCCAGCTTGAACCTTACACTCTTGTCTCCGACTCGTAACTTCTTATCTTTTACGCCGGCTACTAGCCTATCCCTTAGTATTGAGTCCTCAATAACGCCATAGTCACAATACGCAATTTTGTGCCGCAGCTCTCTAATGTACGTGTCCATCGACTCCGACTTCTGATTGTATGTATTGAATTGATATCTCACCACCGTTATATTGCACTTTCCTTCGCAGTACTCTTTAAACGCTGCTACCAATGGCGCTATTTTCTCTCGGTCAGTACTGGCTATCTCAAGTGTCGGAAATAACTTCTGGGCTTCCAAACCCGCCACGTGTAGAAATATAAAACACTGTGTCTTTTCTGGCTTACTGCTCACACCTGCCGCACCGGCATATATTTCATACGACGTAAACCAAGTCCTCCAGTTGACAGCCAAATTTCCCTCTAAGTTCAGGGGACTCGGAGGCCTCAACCCCGACAAAACTGATGTAGCCATGCCTGACCGTCCCGCTATCTGACACCATGTAGTACTGTGTAGGAACGACCCGAACGCTGTGAGTTCTGTATATCAACTGCCGGTTTATTCACCTCACGTGACCCACCCTCGTTCTTGGCCAGGTCTCGCCCACCTACTTCTGTCACCTAAGTTCACCAAAACAGTCTGCATGCACTTCTGCCTGCTGCGTAGAATGCATGCGGAACCGGAGATGACCCTGGATGGGGATCCCATTAAAGTCGTTGAGAAAACCAAATTTCTGGGCCTCATTCTCGACGCAAAACTGTCTTTTGTGCCACATATAAAGTACCTGAAAACAAGATGCCTGAAAGCGCTAGATATTCCGAGGGTGCTGTCCAGCTCAGAATGGGGAGCGGACAGAGATGTTCTGCTCTCCGTGTACAGAACCTTGGTTCGGTCATGAGTGGATTACGGCAGCATAGTATATGGTTCCGCAAGGAAATCATATATTGGGCTGCTAGACACGATCCACCACCAGGGACTGCGCCTGGCTCTTGGGGCCTTCCGCACCTCACTGGTTCAGAGCCTTTACATCGAAGCCAATGAACCATCACTTAACAACAGGAGAATCAAACTGGCCATGCAATATGTAGTCAAGATAAAAACCAATGCATTAAATCCTGCACACAATTGTTTATTCGAGCAACATGACAAATCCAGGTATGAAGCCAGGCCGAATTACATTCGGCCACTGAGGCTCCGAATGAAACCTCATTTGGAGGCCTTGGGAGTGGATTTGGACATGTTGGAGGATGCCAAAGTCCCAGAACATCCCCCGTGGTTGTTGAGAAAGCCATCGGTTATCCTCCGACTCACGGAACTGAGGACATCTGGGACACATCCACTCAAGTACCAAGGACTGCATGCAGAGATTCAAGGCCAGTTTGCAGACCACCTCTCCATATACACCGATGGTTCGAAAGACCAAAGCCAGGGAGCTGCTGTGGCAGTCTGCCGACGGGAAAAATTTGGTGTACGTTTGCCCGATCAGAGCTCGATTTTCACTGCAGAAGCCCGAGCACTCCTTCTCGCTTTGGAGTGTATCGAGGTATCCAACCACACTAACTATGTTATATACAGTGATTCGTTCTCTTGCCTCCTGGCTGTTGCTGGACTGAAAATGAATCACCCTATTCTAGCAATGGTCATTTAAAACTAAGGTAAAACAGGAAAACATTTTAGCCTTTTTGAGGGCAGCTGGACTGTACCACCTCATATAGTTTACTAAATAGATTCTATCAATTATTAATAAAACTTTTCTTTTTCTATGGGAATTTGTTTCCCTTGACCACACATATATAATTGTGAGCTTTCTAATTTAATGGGTGTCTATTGGCACATAATTGATTGTCTGCCTTTACATCTAAAAGCGATGGTTTGAATAAAAAACAAATATTTCTCGCCGTGAATATGGCCTATGCTGCTGACACGGCATAAAGCAACCACCAATCAATCAATCAATCTAAGTTCCCCGATGTCATCACCCTATCCACAACCACCTCCCAGAATGGATGACAGAAGACATATATATATAACAGGAATATACACATCAAATATGTACACACGCACGACATCTGCACACCAACGGCATCTACACCCACTCACAGTTTCCCTAAATGGTTTGAACACGGTGCAATTTATATGTATGATAAGCATTTAGAAGTTCCCAATTTTTTTAAATGTCATTAGAATTTATTTTGGATCAAAATCCATTTTTGTTGATATACTCCGATTTGAGTTTCCCATTCGGGCAACCATTTCGGCCAGTTCAATTGCCCGAATGGCAAAGGCAGTGTTCCCGGACAATTGTAGTACATCATGTCTTAGTTTCTCTACCCACGAAATCATTTTGATTTTGAGCAATACATTGTCAATTGAAATCTGTAATGGTTTTAGTACAACGCGCCCAGATACAGGCTGCAGATGGATCTTCCTGCGGTGAATGAGGCAATCTGGCGGGCTGATGCCGCTAGGGGCGCTGCGGTCAGCGTCTGCTCACTGTCTACCTGGCCCCTGTTCAACCGGTCCGCCCCATCCCTGCACCCAGCAGGCTGCCATGTGAAGCCCTTATGTCACAACACCAAGATGAGCTGCTTTTATCTCACAAATTATAATTACCAAAAAAAAATCAACAACAAGAAAAAGCAATTCACATTTTTTTCATTAGAAAGGCGTGAGTAGTTTGTTTGTTTGTTTGGGTTTTACGTTCTAGTAACAAGTAGCTGCTGGCGCTCGTGGCCTGATTCAATCAATAGTTCCGTCCTCTAGTCGAGGGTTGGATGCAATGGTTCTCCACTTGTCCCGATGGTGTGCTGTTCTGATAGACTGTGAATAATTCAAACCTGTCCACTGTGAAATATTTGTAAACCATGATGTTCTTGGTCTCCCTCTCCCTCTGCTGCCATTCACCTTCCCTTCCAACAATGTACGGTATATTGAACTCTGACGAATGATGTGGCCAAAATAAATAAGTTTCTTTGTCTGTATAGTGGCAAACAAGCTTTTCTTATTTTTAATTTTTCTGAGAACTTCTTTGTTGGTGATCTTCTTTGTCCATGATATTTTCATCATCCTTCGATAAGTCCACATCTCAAATGCTGCTAAACGTTTGTACATTTTCTTAGAGATTGTCCATGTCTCAGCCCCATACATTAGAGTAGACCACACATAACACTGATTACCAACATAATATTAAATCTTGTTCTTAATACAGAGCAGAATATGGATTATTATGGTGAGAAGGGGTCATGAGGGGCCAGCGGTCCTCCCTAAATTATAGTAATAAAACCCACCCAATAACAACTGTGCACCAATATTCAAACTAAACTTCAAACTAAATTAAGGTATATAATACTAGTAACCTAACATTTTTATCTCAACATATGGCAGACAATCAAAACCATTGCAACTTCATATAATTTTTATTTTTAAAGCATGACGTTCCAGCCATAAAAACTAAGATTGTGGTCCTTGAGATTAATGGACTAACAACATAGCGAATTAACTCAACAGCAGGAATGTGATACTTTTGCGTTCTGTTAAGCAAGTATTCATACATATAAATCTGATTGGTGAGACTACGTTTGCTCTTCGACTGTTGGATAAATAATATGAAGCTAGTTCTCGACTGCGAAGATGGCGGTGGCAACAAAACAATGAGTTTCTACTTTACTTGACGATTATAATTGTATTTATCTTTAGGAAGTGTGTTTCGTCCTCATTTTTTGTCAGATTGGTATTAATGAAAAGGTGGGTGGTTATTGGGTATAATTCCACTGCAATTTAACATTTAATAAGATTTCAATTTAAAGTTGCAGAGCCCCATGGAAACATCAAATTTTCGAAACCAAAACAATGATGTAGATTTGATTTTACATAATCAACTTAGATACCTGTGCACTTATTATGCATTTGTTCCTTCATAGAAGTGAAAACTAAATTAATTTAATAAAACACGTTACTACTGAAGCCTATGGGTTTTGACAGGTACGCCAACATTTATTTGACATATTCAAATATCTCCTAAGTTAGCCATTTTAAAGCTGCATAGTCCAATGAAGCATCACATTTTCTAAACCAAAACACTGACCTAAATTTGATTCTACATATCTAACTTAGATGCTTATGCACTTATTAAGAATGTGTTGCCACATAAAAGGGCATACTGAGTCAATTTAATAGAACCTGTTGCTCTTGAAGTCTATGGTGTCAGAATTTTGGCATCCTTGCCTAAATTAACTTCGCATCCTTGCACTTCAAATAGCTCAACAGGGAGTCATTTAAGATAAAAGTTACTTCAAAGTAAAGTAATATACTATATATGTATATATATGTATATGTATATAAACTGACAGAAACTCAAAACCATCGGAGTATGCAACTTTAACTTAAATCAATTTGGAGTCATCATAGCCTAATGCATTGCCAGCCCTGTAATAGTAGTGGAAATTGCTTGAAGCCCAATTTGTGTGAGTTGAATATAATTTGCCTGGCTTTAGGTAACAACAGATGAGGTGGCTGCCGGAGGCTTTTTATGGTTGATGTCGGCAGAGGACGTGTCTTACTTGTTCGACAAAGGTTGGTTGGTTGTTGGAGTTTTGCATCCTGGCAACAACTAGGGTCATATTAGCACTGGTACTGACTTCTGACTGAGCAGTCATTGTGAAATTATAGTGCTGCCACACTGGGAGACTAGGCCACCAGCACCATGACCTGATATCCCACTCAGTCACATTATCCTGACACTGAGCCAACCAGTTCTTGCCCTATCCTAATAATTCCTAGCGCCTGACTAGCAGGTGAGACTTCTTCATTTTTAAGTCATTGATTTGACTCGACCAGTGTTCGAAACCATGGGTTCGAATCCCACGATCTACCAACACGGGAGACGGACTCTCAACTGATTTGGCTATCCCGTCTGGTAGCCCAGAGTTATTTGGTGCTGGTGGGTCCGCGTTAAAAAGTATTGTTCCGATGTGTCATGACTAAGAGAGAGGGTGATAGATGTAATGAAGTGTGAACACCTTGAGCTGCGTTATGGAACTGTTTATTTATCTTACGTCATCCTAGCACACCCCCATACATGACGTCATCGTTACGTCATGGTTACCGCTGACACAGATACATAACATCTCCTTTCCATGGAAACGCTTATTCCTATGATGTATTACCTTATACCGATATTGATAAACGTAACAGAACAAGATTGTCTTAAATCTATTACACACTTAGCCTAGCCTCAGATATGAGTCCATTAATTGTTTGTGTGGCATTATGGTAACACTACGACACCACTTGATAACAACCACACAATGCACACCCCATCAACGACATGTATTATTGGAGCTGTGCGAAGAATATGATATTAATACTAGATATACCGTATTCTGTGAACATTTACTAGATGTGATCCATAGTCATTTCTTGCTCTTTTATGGCAATAACATTTCTCCCAACAGGATAATTAGTCTTGAGTTAACTTAAGGTCTACTTATGCAAGAACACCCAATCTATCTGGTCGGCGAATATATCGACCGTAACGAGTTTGATATGGCTGCTTTATGCCATTCATATCTTTCTGGGTGTTGGAAATGTTGTCTGCATTTACTTCTAATCGAGCATTTTTATTCTTGCTTATATTATTTTTATTGGGAGGGGAACATTTAAATATGAACTTTCGGTTACGGCGCACCACCGTATTGTCCGCGTTCATGATTCTGTAGTCTCTTGGTCCAGGCGTATTACTTTGTATGATTTTACCATCCCTCCACTCATTCTTGTGATCTTTATAGTTTATTATATCACCTGCCTGAAGCGTCCTTAATGTTTTTCCAGCTCGTTTATCAAAATACCTCTTTTGATTGAACTGAACCTGTTTCAACAATGCCAATTTAGATGGTTGCAGTCGGGGTCTCAGACGGACCTCTAACATAGGCATTCTGGTTCTTAATGTGCGAGACATTAGCAATTGTGATGGAGATGCCCCCATACCTTGCAATGGTGTGTTCCTGTAATTCAATAGGCCTAAATACATATCACCATCACCTTTTGCTGACTTCTTTAATATACCTTTGACCGTTTGTACAAACCGTTCAGCTTGGCCGTTGCTTTGTGAATGCATTGGGTTAGTATAAACAGGTTCAAAGCCATATTTGTTAGAGAAACTAGTATATTCTACACTTTTGAATTGAGGCCCATTATCGGACACGACATATCTTGGTATACCGTATCTAGCAAATGTCTGCTTAAGGGCAACGATAACAGCTTTGCTTGTAGTCTCATGCATATGTATAACCTCCGGGAATTTTGTATAATAATCAACAATGATCAAATAATTTAAACCATTTGAATGACATAGGTCAACCCCTATTTTATAAAATGGGATGTCTACTATCGGGTGATTTATCAGAGGTTCCTTATGGGGCGCATTTCGGAATTCTTGACAAATCTGACATCTGGCAACTTTGTCTTCTATTTGGGCGTTCATTCCGGGCCAGAATACAGTGTCCCTCGCTAATTGTTTACACTTGATGATCCCTAAATGCGATTCATGTATCTTATTTAAAACATCTGGTTGCAATATTCTAGGAATAACAATTTGCAAACCCTTAAATACTAAACCCTCAGAGTATGTTATGTCTCTACTGTAAGTGTAGAACGGTCTAATATTTGGCGATACCTTTTTGCTATTATCTGGCCAACCGTTGACAGTCAAATTTATTATTTCTTGCAATGTTTTGTCCATTTTGGTTGCTGATACAACCCGTTGCACTATATCCTTATCAACATCCACGGACGCCACCGAAACGTCTTTATCGAAGAGGTCATTTGGCTCTATGCTAGATGTGTGCGCCCTGGACAATGTATCTGCAAAAAAAAGCGTTGACCCCTTAGTGTAAACTACTTTTAAATCATAATTTTGCAATCTCATCCTCATGCGCTGCATACGTGCCGATAGTTCATGGATGGGCTTCAACATAATAGATTCTAATGGTTTGTGATCAGTTTGAACAATTATACTATTGCCAAAAATATATTCATGAAACTTTTTACATCCAAAACATATGGCAAGAAGTTCCTTCTCTATAACGGCATAACTGACTTGACAATCATCTAAAGCCTTAGAAGCCATTGCAACTGGTTGGTCATTTTGGAACAGAGTCGCCCCTAACCCATATTTGGATGCATCTACTTGCAATGTTATTTGTTCCTTACAATTAAAATATTTTAGGACAGGTGCATCCCTTAACAATTGCTTCAGTTTATTAAACGCTGCTCTCTGCGGATCATCCCAGTGCCAAGCTACTTTTTTTTTTTATGACTGTTCGTAAAGGTTTAGTTATCTGTGCCATGTTATTTATGAATTTGCTGACATAACCGATCATGCCTAAGAATCTTTGTACAGCAGGTTTGTCAGTTGGATCCGGCATGTCTATTATTGCCTGTACGCGTTCTTCATTAGGCTTTAATCCGTCAGCAGTGATTAAATGACCTACATAATTAACACTGGTTTGGCAAATTTTTGACTTTTTAGGGTTTAGTTTAAGATTCATTTCCCTGGCACGGGATAATACCGCTTCCAGGCGTTCATTGTGTTCCTGTACGGTTCTGCCATGCACCAAGATATCGTCTGAAATTACATGAACCCCTTTCATATCTCGTAACATGTCATTCATTTCTTTGATGAAAATGTCACCCGCCGTTTTGATACCAAACGGCAACCTTGTGTAACGGAATCTTCCCCACGGGGTATTAAAGGTACATAGTTTTGAACTATTGTGATCCAGCTCTACCTGCCAGTAACCACTATTGGCATCTAATACGGAAAAGAATTTGGATCCGTGTATTTGAGACACGACCTCCTCAACGGTACGTACTGGATATGGGCCACGTAGTATAGCCCTGTTTAATTTTGTTGGGTCTAAACAGATCCTAATCTTGCCTGGCTTCCTTACAATGGTTATAGAGCTGACCCATGGTGTAGGGTCATCCTCCTTTACAATTACACCTAAGTTCAACATACGCTCTAGTTCTTGCCTAACATCATCTGTAATAGACACAGGTATCCTACGTGGAGGGTCAATGACAGGAGGTACAGATGCATCAACATGTATCATAGCATTTACTTTTATCAGGCCTAGACCAACAAATACATCCGAATATTTATTTACAATTTCATGTGCGTCAGATCCATTCAATTTGTCTTGAACAACATCAACACGAGCGATCAGTCCTAAATCAACACATGCTACTTTTCCCAGGATGGCGCTCCCCGCATCTGTTACTTGAAATTTTAGTCGTTTTCCGCTGACGTCTAGCTGTATTTCTCCTGATGGTATTATGCGATCACCATTGTATGTTACGAGGTGACATTTGGACGGGTTCAACACTACGTTCTCCAGCTTGCGGTATACATCCAACGGTAGAATGTTAGCCTCAGAACCCGTATCCATCTTGAAAGACACCTCAACGTTGCCAATGTTCAATGTTGTGAACCACAATCCAGGTCCACTATTTGCGTTGCTGTACACCGCTCCGACGAACAAATCATATGTTTGACCCACATCCTCCGGCATGTCGTCAAGGTTACTAGGGTCAACATGTACTTCGTTAACTGGCACAGCATTTGTCATCCGTGCCCGGCAAACTCTGCGAAAATGCCCCAGCTTGTGGCAACTGTCACATTCCTTGCCACGAGCCGGACAATTCCCTTTTTGATGATTATGACCGCATTTATCACATTGCCCGGGTTGTTGTCTTGCCTGTCGAAACCTCATTGACGTAGGCGGTGTCCACGGTTGTGACGGTCGCGTCATGAAACCATGGCGACGCCCGTTCGCAGAAGAAATGCTGGCCACGCCCTCCTCTACAGTAACATCGGTATTCACTAATTGCGCCGCTTTGTGCTCGCTTAATCTGCACATCTGAACACATTGATCCAACGACAAATTCGGTGTTTGTAGCAGTCGATTCCGTAACATATTATCTTTGACACCACATACCAGTCTATCACACAACAACGAATCCTCTAAATTGTCATAGCAACAATGTGTGACACGCGATTTAACTTCTCGTATGTAAGCGTCAATGTTTTCACTCGTCTGGTTATACGAGTTGAATTGATATCGAATCACCGTAATGTTAGATTTACCTTCACAGTATTCATTAAATGCATCGATGAGTGGGCCGATTTTATCCTTGTTCGTTGCATCAATCTTCAAGGTCTTGTGGATCTTCTGCGCGTCTCGGCCCGCCACATGAAGGAATACACAGCACTGTACTTTTTCCGACTTGGAAGAAGCACCCGATGCTGTCGCATATATCTCATATGCCTGCAACCACGACCTCCATTCCATAGCCATGTTATCATCCACATTTAAATGAGACGGGGGTTTTAATCCCGTTAACGCCATGTCGTTAAGTTCGTTCAATACATCTGACACCATGTAATGAAGTGTGAACACCTTGAGCTGCGTTATGGAACTGTTTATTTATCTTACGTCATCCTAGCACACCCCCATACATGACGTCATCGTTACGTCATGGTTACCGCTGACACAGATACATAACAATAGAGAGCAGATGGGATGGGTAGGGTTGGAGGGGGCATACAACTGGGCAGCAGCTACTCTCCATATATATACACTGCATCGATTTCTGGATTGCTGCAGTGGGCCTGAACCTAGCATGGACGGAGTCTTGAAAGGGGCTGGGTGGGCACCACATTTGGTATCTTGGAAGTGGCATATTGAAGTGAGGGCGAACATGGTTTGTGTGATAGCAGCTTGACACGTTCACTCCCGGCCTGGGGATCCATCCGCCTCTCGCACCCTTTCATAGACGCCCATATGGAATATTCAATTCAGAACGCATGGCTCACACTGATATAAGTATAACCCAGCTAGCCCAATAAACACACACACACACACACACACACACACACACACACACACACACACACACACACACACACACACACTAACACACCTGCATATGTGTGATGACGATAAGCAGAATGCATTTCAAGTTCTGGATTCCATTGTTTATCCGACGTGAACACTTTTCCCGATGAGTATTTGGTATACGTATGTGTGTATGTATGTATGTATGTATGTATGTATGTATGTATGTATGTATGTATGTATGTATGTATGTATGTATGTATGTATGTATGTATGTATGTGTATGTATGTATGTATGTATGTATGTATGTATGTATGTATGTATGTATGTATGCATGCATGTATGTATGTAGGTATGTATGTATGTATGATTGTATGTATGTATACGTATGTATGTGTATATATATATGTATGTGTATGTATGTGTATATATATGTATGTATATATATGTGTATGTATGTGTATGTGTATATACATATGTATGTATATACATATGTGTGTATGTATATATACATATGTATGTATATATGTGTGTATGTATGTGTATATATGTACGTATCTATATGTATGTGTGTATGTGTATATACACATATGTATGTATATACATATGTGTATATATACATATGTATGTATATACATATATGTATATATATGTGTATGTGTGTATGTATGTGTGGGTATGTATATACATATGTAGGTATGCATTATATATATATATATATGTATGCATAGATGTATGTGTGTATATTATATATATGCCGCAAATTAAAGGTGCATAGTCTGATGGTTTTCAATTTTTCTTTTGCTTTTTAGACAAATATATTAAATTGTTTATAATCTACTTTAGTTTAGTTTGAAGTCACTTATATTTAAACTCGCTAACTTTGGAGATAGTTGAAGTAAAAACATGTCAAATTAATATTGGCATGCACATCAAAATGCTGACACCACAGGCTTCAGCAGTAACAGGTTCTATTAAACTGATTTAGTGTTCCCTTCTTTGCAGCAACACATGCTTAATATAAGCACATGTATCTGAGTTTGATATGTACACGCAAACCTAGTTAAGTATGTTGGTTAACAACAAAATAAAGTAATGCTTTTATCGGATTATGCAGCTTTAAGCAAAAGGTGATATGTGTCATGGAATTGCGCCCACCTGACTCCCATTTCTTGGCAGTGGGGGGGGGGGGGAGGGGGGGCACATATGGGGTTGTCAGTCCGCACTGACAAAAGAGTTCATTACGGCCTTCTCATAACCGTTCTTCACACTCAGCATCACGTGGCCTTCACCTCGACAGACATTACACACTGGCCAATTCCATTATATTAGTTTCATCCCGCAGATGCCAGCATTAAGCTTAATGTCTATACCAGCTTCCCTGTCCATCAACAAGGTTGTCGGTGACCCTGCACTGAGCCTTTCTGGATGAGCTTATTTTTGTTTACTCCGAATGCTGCTTTTGTTTCGTTGACATTTTCCCACCGCTCGAAGCATTGCGCATGAGCGCTGCTGGTTGTAGATGGTTGTGTTGCATCATGGCGCGTCATTGTCACTGAGCCCTGTGCGCAGTGCTTATATATATACAGGCCTGCCATATTTGCCTGAACCCGCTATAGACATCATAAGGTGCCTCTGTCACAGCATGCCAGTAGTTCTCACTGTTGGCAGACAGGCCCATACTACCTGTCAGCAATGCGGGGTGTTTGGAGAGTGCCGCTCCTCTCATCCACTCCCACCTCAACCTCACCTTCGCAGCCAACATACAAATGGCACATAATGGCATATATACTCGTATAATAATATACAGTCGGGTGTGCGGTGTCCCGTTTTTAAGGGGACGAGCCTTCTTCTCCTCCTCCTACTTTTTCTTCCTCCTTTTCTTCTTCTTCATTGGACCTGAGGCAGTGGCTGCATCGGTAAGAGTTTGAATTCCAGCTGAATCAAACCAATTACTTAAAAAATTGATCCCTGGCACTACCTAACACGGCGCTCAATATTACTAGGATAGGGAAAGGGCTGGTTAGCTCAATATCAGGATAATGTGACTGGGTGAGAAAATGAGTCATGGTGCCTGCAGCCTGGTCTCCCAGTGAGGCAGCATTATAAAGTCGCCATGAGTGCGCACTGTCACACATGACCATTGATGTTTGCAGGATGTAAATCATCAATGAACAGACAATATTCATTGTTGTTGTCGTTGTTGACAGAAGAGCAAGGGAATGGATTAGGGAACATGCACGTTGCCGTCTGGTACTTGAGGGTGCGGGGCCTGAGCGAAGTGGACATTGTGGGCATGCAGTGTATGGATTGGGATGCTGTGTGCAGTGTGCATGCACACTTTTGATGCTGGCAGACGTGGGACTTCCATCACGGATGTTGAATTCCTGTTAAATCAACAACATGATGTGGCAATGTTTAGAATCAATTAGATGCGATTGTTGTCGCCAGCTCGCCCACACTGAAAGCTGTTTTTAGCCGTGAGCCCTGAACATAACTAAGGTTGTAGCGGCATTAATGTGTCAGTATTCAGTTATTACTACTGCCTACTGTCGTAGTAATACATTATAGATAGAGAGAGAGAGAACTCCCTCTGATAGAGGGGGAGAAAGGGAGAGACAGCCTGCGGTCCACATTCGGGTGGCTCAAACCGATGACTTACAAAATGTATACTTGTCACTGCCTAGCCTGGCGCTCGGCTTTATTAGGATAGGGCAAGGACTGGTTAGCTCGGAGTCAGGATAATGTCACTAAGGGAAATATTGGGTCATGGTGCCAGGGGCCTCGTCTCCCAGTGGGGCAGCACTATAAAATTGCCATGAGTGCGCACTGTCACAAGTCAGTACCCATCCTGATATGATATGACCATAGATGTTGCTAGGACTTAAAACTCAAACAAACAAAGACAAATATATCAGTGTCAGATGGCTGAGGGAGTGTGGTCCCTTGCCTCCAATTATATACGAAGTCGTCAGAGCACTCGTCTGACCTGGCAGAATGTGTGTGTGTGTTTATATATATTAACTACCACTAATTTGCTAGGGTATGTAGTCCCTTGCCTCCAATTACAGTAAAGCCTCCCTAACTGACCACCTTCACAGATCGACCACTCCCCTATATCGATCGCTTTATCTGGGTCCCAACAATACCATTGTAACCGTATTCTAGCTCCCTAGACCGACCTCCTCCCTAAATGGACCACTTAAAGTTGATCCCAAGGTCGGCCGCAGAGCAAAGTTGCTCTCTCGCTGTCGGTGTCTAAAATACATCGCACTATACGCCTGGCGACCAGCTTACTTATCACTGAACTCTGTCTAAAGAGTCACTCACAATAGTGTTAAGAACCAAACGCCCTGTGAGCTGCTCGAGTCGTGGCAGAAGTAGGTCGGGAGAAGTGTGTCCATGGGGGGACTCCCTAATGATGTCAACTGTCTTCTGGTTGGTTGGTTGGTTGTTGGAGTTTTACGTCCTGGCAACATCTAAGATCATATCAGGACGTAACTGTCTTCTTCATCAGCGACGTCAGCTGGGAATCCGTACCAAAAGGACATGTCCACAGGATCCACAATGACCTCTTCAGTTGGCTGTGGTGTATGGAGAGCGTGAGTAGGAGCATAGTGGACTCCCTATTGACTGGTGCCTTGAAGATTCAATACAAGGCAAATGTAGACCTTTTTTCTTCTTTTAAAAAAAATGGAATTTCTTTTTTTTTGTAAAGGAAAAGAATTGCAGTGGGGTATTTAAAACCTGGATATCAAATCAAAATATTTCCCATCATAACCAATATGCTCACTAGTCCGCTAGATGCTGTCAATATGCTCACTAGTCCGCTAGATGCTGTCAATATGCTCAATATGCCCACTAGTCTGTTAGATGCTGTCAATATGCCCAGCAGTCCACTAGATGCTGTCATGCCCACTAGTCCATTAGATGCTGTCAGTATCCCCACTAGTCCACGGAATGCTCTCAATATGCCCAGCAGTCCACTAGATGCTGTCATGCCCACAAGTCCATTAGATGCTGTCAGTATGCCCACTAGTCCACGAAATGCTCTCAATATGCCCTTTAGTCTCTTAGGTGCTGTCAATATGCCCACTATTCTGCTAGCTGCTGTCAATATGCCCACTAGTCCACTAGATGCTGTCAATGTGCAGACTAGATCGTTAAATACTGTCAATATGCCCACTAGTCTGTTAGATGCTGTCAATATGTCCATTAGTTCTCTAAGTGCTGTCAATATTCCTACTAATCCACTAAATTCTTTTTGTTTTCTTCTTGCCTACTGCCTATTATGGATACGCCTGAATAGACTTGTTTTCACCATTAGACAGTTTGTCGATAGAAAGCCCGAGCCTACACTTTTACCGACCCAAGGGGTTTTTAGCCTCCCACACCACATAGACATGGTATGAGAGCAACTGGCCTTTGATGATGCTGTAACTTATCCAACCTTCAGATTAGGAGTCTGACCTAGAAAAAAGTCAGACACTCTAACCACTCCGCCACAGAGAACACCATTCTCTGCTGTCAATATTCCAAAGACTCTACATGTATGTTGTCAAATGAGGTAAAAAAAAGCACCAAGCTAAATTAAAGTCAGTAATACTGTGCTTTCAACAGGGGAACATTATTGTGTCGATTGAGCGAGAAGAGGTAATCTGCATCATAGAATCACATCCACACGACTCTATTTCATGACAAGGTGCAGCCACATATGGGGTTGGCTGTCCGCACTGACAAATCAGTTCATTACCGCCTCCTCATACCCGTCCATCAGACACTCAGCCACAGATGGCCTATATACCTCGCCAGACTTACACACCAACTAAATTCCATTAGTGTCATCCCAAACTTACCATAGTGTCTCAGAAATATAGGAAGACATATGAGAGATGACTCCAGATACAATGCACACTGGTTTACACATCTGCTTCTCCTTAAAAATAATTAAGATGCGATTAATTAGGTGTAACGGTGCACTGATTTGTCATCAGCAATTACAGTTTGTTCACACCCGCACCTTTATTCCCACATCATGCACAAATCATACTTTTCTCACAATGAGGATGGGAAGCAACAGGGAACACCATAATTATAATGTCAAGTTCCTGAGTCGCCTCCTCAAATAAAACTTCCGGAGCTTTCACATCATTTAAGAGTTATTTTGATTATTTATAATATAGTTGCAAAAATTAATCCTTGCAGTTTTGCGCTGCTAGAGAACTGGGGCCGTATGCAGGAGTCAGTGTTAGCGAGGCAAAACAGTGTTTGTCTGGAATTCCGGGTTAGCGGCGAAAAAATGGTATGCACGAGTCAGTGTTAGGCCTAACACCAAAGGCTTAACCGGTGTTACCTTAACCCTAAAAAATATCAGGTTTAGCGAGTTTATTAGGCCCAAATCTATTCAATGCGATCATATTTAACAGAATTAAATACGTAATAAGTGAAATTTGAGGAAATTAACCCTAAATTCGAAGCATTATTAAGGCTACCGCCGTATTGGCGGCGATATTAATATTTATATGTTCGAATCGACGAACGTAAAGTAAACAAACCGCCGCCGCCGCCAGTATGGAAAGTGACGTCGATGCGGCGGCTGCGGCGATTTGTTTACTTTACGTTCGTCGATTCGAACATATAAATATTAATATCGCCGCTTTTACGGCGGCAGCGTTAATATTGCTTCGAATTTAGGGTTAATTTCCTCAAATTTCACTTATTACGTATTTAATTCTGTTAAATATGATCGCATTTAATATATTTAAGCCTAATATATCGCTAAAGACGCAGAGGGATTTCCCAAATCTATTAATAAATTCACGTTTAGCTATAATGTAAGTGTTACGCGCTCCTGCATACCGCTTGACCGAATTCTCCGGTTCAGAGATAGCTAAACGGTAACAGGCTGTAACACCAAAACCCTCTAACACTGACTCCTGCATACGGCCCCTGGAGTTCACTCAGGTTTTTGTAACTTGATTTATTTAACTTTAACTTTTGTAACTTTCTGCTTTTTCTTGTGCCTTTGCACCATGCAAACATATATGATTTAAAATTAGAAATTCTTACTCAGGAATATGAATATGACATGAATAAAGGACAGAACATATTGTACTGTTAGAAAACTAATGCTTTTTAACTTGATACTCTGTAATAACCGGTTTTTGTTGTCGCTTTAAACAATACAAACAAGCAAGAAGATTATAAATTAACAACAATTATTACACATAAATAAACGCACACAAAAAGGCAATAGACAGTTGTACATTACCCCACATACCTTACAACGTTGAGATGAGTGTAATTTGTGTTAGCATGCACACAAACACACACAAATCTACCCTATGCACAAACCACCACACACAGATTTGTTTGTTTGTTTTAGTCCTAGCATCTAAGGTCATATTAGGACGGGTTCTGGCTTGTTACAGTGCACACTCATGGTGACTTTATAGTGCTGCCCCACTGGGAAACCAGGCCGCCAGCACCATGACCTGATATCCCACTCAGTCACATTATTCTGACACTGAGCCAACCAGTCCTTGCCCTATCCTAATAATGCAGAACGCCAGGCTAGGAAGCGACAAGTATCAATTTTTTTAAGTCATCGGTTTGACTCGACCAGGATTTGAACCCACAAACTCATGGGTTCGGATCTCCCGATCTGGCAAAACAGGAGACAGACGCTGTACACAAGGAATCTCAAGATAAAAAGCCACCGTGTGAATCCAAAGCAGGTTTCTCATTGATACGAGCAGTCCATCAGCAGTTTGAACTTCTTGTCGCCATCTCCCTTAAAGGGGTCCATCCATTAAAGGGACAATAACATAATCAAAACAGCTTTACTCATTCACCATTACCATTTTCAAATATGATTAGCCATAGTTTGTCTATCTTGAAACAACATATTTAAAACATTGTTTAGGAGTTATTTAGGGCCCAATCATGGCTGAGGGTTGCTGTTCAAGACATAACTATTAAGGTCATTCAGTCCTAATGACCCCTTTCAGCTGTTAAAGTGATGTCGGCAAGGGAATTGTATAATCTTTCTTTCATTAAATACAACTGAAACAAGTTTATGCTCATGGCTCACTAGTTATGGAAAAGAGTAATAGAACAAATTTGACTACGCTTGTGGTTTCCCAAAGGAAACTATCCATTGCCTACTTTGACTAACAGTGAATTGTAAATCATTTGACTATGCATTATAGCTATGTAATTAATATATCCCTTCCCTGCATGACGTCATGGAATGAACTATAATTAGTTTAAGGCAATAGTTAGTTTCAGGACCGGGTATACCAGAGTTATTTCTAGTAGCTCTAAGTGCAATATCCATTGATATTTCTGGAATATGAATATTTTGTTAAGAAATAGCGGATATTCAACTGAGGAATACCTATTCAAACCACGTGACCAGATCTTTAAGCTGCCACACATCAGCTTACTTGGAAGGGTCACGCGCTAAGCTGAGATGCTGTGACATCTCCTGTCACTGACTACTCTGTGGAAAGCCAACATACATTATCCGCTTTATGCCAACGTGGCGAGGTAATAATTTCAGCTGACTCCCGATTTCAAAGACCAGGTTATGTGATATTTAGAAGAAAAGATCCTTTTTACCAAGTGTTATTCCCATACTCAAGACCCCCCCCCCCCTCTTTAGCTGCTCAGAGGCAATGCCTGCTACTACTATTTGTAATAATAGGAACCAGCTCTCAGGCCATGACTAATTAATGTAGGAGTAATATGCTCTGAGGTCATGTCTACTGCTAGTAGTTATAGTATTCAGCTGTGAGGCAGTGCCTACCTGTAGTAGTAGTAGTAGTATTCAGCTGTACCGCAGTGCCTACTTGTAGTAGTATTCAGCTATGAGGCAGTGCCTACTTGTAGTAGTAGTAGTATTCAGCTGTAAGGCAGCGCCTACTTGTAGGAGTATTCATCTGTGAGGCAGTGCCTACTTGTAGTAATATTCAGCTGTGAGGCAGTGCCTACTTGTAGTAGTATTCAGCTATGAGGCAGTGCCTACCTGTAGTAGTATTCAGCTGTGAGGCAGTGCCTACTTGTAGTAGTAGTATTCAGCTGTAAGGCAGTGCCCACTTGTAGTAATATTCAGCTGTGAGGCAGTGCCTACTTGTAGTAGTATTCAGCTATGAGGCAGTGCCTACTTGTAGTAGTATTCAGATGTGAGGCAGTGCCTACTTGTATTAGTATTCAGCTATTAGGCAGCGCCTAATTGTACTAGTATTCAGTTGTGAGGCAGTGCCTACTTGTAGTAGTATTCAGCTATGAGGCAGTGCCTACTTGTAGTAGTATTCAGCTGTGAGGCAGTGCCTACTTGTAGTAGTATTCAGCTATGAGGCAGTGCCTACTTGTATTAGTATTCAGCTATTAGGCAGTGCCTAATTGTACTAGTATTCAGCTGTGAGGCAGTGCCTACTTGTAGTAATATTCAGCTATGAGGCAGTGCCTACTTGTAGTAGTATTCAGCTGTGAGGCAGTGCCTACTTGTAGTAGTATTCAGCTATGAGGCAGTGCCTACTTGTAGTAGTATTCAGCTATGAGGCAGTGCCTACTTGTAGTAGTATTCAGCTGTGAGGCAGTGCCTACTTGTATTAGTAGTAAGCAGCTCGGAAACAATACCTACTTCTAATAGTTTGTTTATTGTTTCACGACCTAGCAACATCTAATGTCTTATCAGGGCGGGTACCGACTTGTGACAGTGTGCAGTCATGGCGACTTTATTGTGCTGCCCCACTGGGAGACCAGGCTGCTTGCACCATGACCTCTTATCCCACTCAATCACATTATCCTGACACTGAGCTAACCAGTCCTTGCCCTATCCTATTAATCCCGAGTGCCAGGCTAGGAACAAGTATCAATTTCATAAGTCATTGGTTTGACTCGGCTGGGATTCAAACTCCTGACCTTCCCCACGGGAAGCCTGCGCTCTACCGATACTACCACCGCATCCGGTACTCTTAGTAGTAGTGGTGCAGGTGTATTAGTAGTAGTGTTAGTATCAGAACTAGTAGTGGTAGTAGTGTTAGTAGTAGTAGTAGTAATAGTAATAGTAGTGTTAGTAGTAGTAGTATCAGTAGTAGTAGTAGTAACAGTAGTAGTAATAGTAATGGGCTCTTAAGCAGTGCCGCTCGTAGGAGTTGGTTGATTGGTTGGTGGAGTTTGCATCCTGGCAAATTCTAAGGTCATATCAGGAGTTGTTCCGACTTGTGACAGTACACACTCATGGTGACACACTCATACAGTGCTTCCCCACTGAGAGACCAGGCCGCAAGCACCATGACCTGATATCCCCTCCGGCACATTATCCTGATGTTGAGCCAACCAGTCCTTTCCCTATCCTAATAAAGCCGAGCGCCTTGCCAAGAATCGACAAATATCAATTTTAAGTCATTGGTTTGACTCGACCAGGGTTCGAACCCGATGGTTCAAATTCCACGATCTACCAAAACGGGAGACAAATGCTCAACCCATCCAGCCATCCCGTCTGATTGAGTGGTAGTAGTAGTCGAAGAATATTAAACAATGTGACTTTATGGACATCCACCAGTTTGCAGACCACCTCTCCATATACACTGATTGTTCAAATGACCAAAGCCGGGTAACTGCTGCGGCAGTCTGCAGACGGAAAAAAATTGGCGTACGCTTGCCTGATCAGAGCTCGATTTTCACTGTGGAAGCCCGAGCACTCCTTCTCGCGTTGGAGTGTATCGAGGTATCCAGCCACACTAACTATGTTATATACAGTGATTCATTCTCCTGCCTCCTGGCTGTTGCTGGACTGAAAACGGATCACCCTATTCTAGCAATGGTCATTCATAAAATGAACCAACTGGCAACAGATGGGTATGACATCCACCTGTGCTGGGTGCCAGGCCATGCCGACATACAAGGAAACGAACGAGCTGATCGGGCTGCGAAGAAGGCCCTGTATGATCTTGAACCGTGTCTGATCCCTCACTCTGAAACCACTAATAGCCACCCACATAAAATTCAAATGGCAACATGAGTGGAATGAAAACATTACTAAACTTAAAGAAATTGAACCATCTGTGGGGAAACCACCACATACTCACGAAGGAGGTCGGCAGGACCAAGTGGTCCTTAGCCACTGCTGTATTGGCCACTCGTGGCTTACACATGCTTTTCTGCTCAAGGGGGAGCCTCGCCCTGAATGTATTGGGTGTGAGTCCCATACTTGACTAAGTTGTGTTGATTTGTTGGCCCTGCGCCAACAATTTTACACTGCAGACAGTATGCATAACCTTTTTAATTAAGTAAAACAAGAAAACATTTTAGCCTTTTTGAGGGTAGCTGGTCAGTACCACCTCATATAGTTTGCAATTATTAATAAAACTTTTCTTTTTTTACGGGAATTTGTTTCCCTCGGCCACAAATATATAATTGTGAGCTTTTTAATTTAATGAGTGTCTATTGGCACATAATTGATTGTCTGCTTTTACATGTAAAAGCGATGGCTTGAACAAAAACCAAACATCTCTCGCCGTGAATATGGCCTTTGCTGCCGACACGATGTAAAGCAACCACCAATCAATCATCAATCAATCAATCAATCGTCACACAGAAGACAAGTTTCTGCAGCGTACTGCAGGGTGATGGTGATCTTAATTCCCAGGTGGAATTTAAATACGATTGTCTCACTGGGCCGTGGCCATTAATCCCATGAGTGCGCTGACAATTTGTCGGTGACGCCGCTGTAAAGTGGAATTAGCGTCGAGTTGCCAGCGTGTTTTTTCCTACCTCCTCTGCCGCCCTCTCACATTGCCGTGCCGCTGATGGGGATTTGGAGACTGCAGCTGAACTGCCGGCTCATGTGATTACAGCATTTCCTCAAATCATGTGGTAGTTGGAAAGCGATTACCGGTACCAAGTTTACAAATAATATGACACACAGAGAGAAAACAACAAATAAACTATAACAAAAAAAATGAACACAGAAAAACACGCACTATAATTTTATTTGTTATAAATACACACGCAAACAACCGCGGGGTTGGGAAAATCAAGCTCGCCGTACATTACGGGAAACACTGATTTGATGAGTACCCGATGTGTGTTCTTTTGCTTTTGATACTTTGTAATATGCTGTTTTTGTTATCGCTTTAAACCACACAAACAACGCTCGTTCCTTTGACCATCTACATAGCAGAGTCACATTGCTTAATGTGAATGTTAATGGGACAACTCAGAGGTGCTCTTCATAATCAGCTTGAAACAGGTCGCGTCACGTGGCATCCGCAGAACCAATCATGACAGACCAAACAAAGTTCAACGTCTTGTGGGGATTTCTTTTTAAACTGCTCACTCGCCCTGATCTCTTTTATTAAATTACGCTATCTTTCTGTTATTTTCCTACCATTTGTTTCTTGAAAAAAAGGGATTTGTTTTGTTTTTGTTTTTCGTTTAGGGATTTCTTCTTCGTGTTATTCTTCGTTTTTCTTCTATCCTTTTCTTGGTTTTCTTTTACCGTTTTGTCTCGTCCTGTTCTTTTTCTTCTTTTTGATCTGCATTCTTCTTAATTCTTTTCTTCTTCCTCTTCGGCCAGTTCTTCTTATATTTATTTTCCACGTTCTCTTTCTCAATTCTTCATTCTTATTCGTCTGCTGCCATTTCTTCTCTTTCTTAATTCTTCATTCCCCTTCCTTTTCTAATTTTTCTTCTCCCTTTCTCTTTCTTAATTCTTCATTCTGTTCCTTCTTTTCTTCCCCCCTTCTCTTTCTCAATTCTTCATCTACTTCTTTCTTATACTTCTACTACTACTACTACTACTACCCCTTCTTCTTCTCCTCTTCTTTCTCCTCCTTCTCCCCTTTCTTCTCTTTCTTAATTATAATTCTTCTTCTACTACTACTGATTCTCCTCCCCCTTCTCCTCCTTAATTCTCCATACCCTTTCTTCACTACCTCCTCCCTACCTTCAGTCAGTTAGTTAAGACTGCCAAAGCCGGGAGCGGTGTTGAGGACAGAGCCCGTAGAAAGCTGAGCAGTCTGAGCTGCTCATGTGCGACCCTCCCCTCTCCCCCCCCCCCCCCCCCCCCCCCCCCCCTCTGTGACAACCTGAGCGCCTTTCCGCCTCGCGCCACTACTCGGGCCCGACAGGAGGACGTGGGTAATGCCTCCTTCTTCCCCTGCCTCATTAGCACTTCAGGAAAGGGGCGGGGCTTCCACTGTCCGCCCCGCCGGTCAGGGGCCCAGGGGTTTGGCTGCCGCCGCCGCTCCCCCTAGCGGCGGTCACGGCGAACGTACCGGAAGTTGGACCGGAAACACGTCCGGCTGGAAACTGCGTCTGCACAGCAGCTTTCGATTTACCCCTGAGACGTACACGATAAAGCACTACGTCGCGGGTCACTGGCATTGTGGTGTGTATGTGTGTGTGGGGGGGAGTGGGGGGGGGTTCTTTGGTTGTGGGCGTGAGTGTGTGGAGATGTGGGTCAGGGAGGTGGAGGGGAGGGTAGGACGGGGTACCAGGACACCTGTGGACATCGCCGGCGTCTCACCAGCTGGTGTGTGAGCGGGGCGGCTGGTTGGGAAGGAAAGGGTGGGTAGGCCATTGCCCCTCAAGCATGGCCAGCAAAAGGCGACAGGTGCAGCCCGACTTCAGAGAGGTGAGAGTTCTGCGCATCCCCCGTCCAAAAGGACCGCTTTAAGATGCAGCGCGGCAAGGGTACCTCTGGTAACAACGGGCACTGGCGCCCGGCGTCACCAGACGGTGCTTACACCCGCTGTCACCATTGCTCCTGCTGGCACGCACTGCTCGGCTGCCACCGACTGCTACCCCCGCCACCCTCTGTTCAAGCTGCCAGTGCCACCCACTGCTCGCATTGCCACCCATTGTTTTCCATGTAAACAAATGCTCCCATGCCACCCTCTGTTCAAGCTGCCACCCTCTGTTCAAGCTGCCAGTGCCACCCACTGCTCGCATTGCCACCCATTGTTTTCCATGTAAACAAATGCTCCCATGCCACCCTCTGTTCAAGCTGCCACCCTCTGTTCAAGCTACCACCCACTGCTCTCATTGCTAGTCCCCGCTTCCGCCGCCACCCATTGCTCCCCTCAAGACCCTCTGTTGAAGCAGCCACCCTCTGTTCAAGCTGCTACACACTACTCTCATTGCTAACCACTGCTTCTGTTTGTTGTTAACGACTGCTTCGGTGGCCACCCATTGCTCCCCTTAACACCTTCTCTTCATGCTGCCACCCACTGCTGTCGTTGCTAACCACTGCTTCCGCTGCCACCCATTGCTCCCCTCAACACCTTCTGCTCAAACTTCTACCCATTGCTCTCCCTCCCATCTACTGCTCTCTCTACCATTCACTACTCAAACTACAACACGCTTCTTTTGCTGCTACCCACTCCTTCACCTGCCACCCCCTGCTTCCCTTACTACTTGCAGCTCACATTGCCATCCACTGCTCCATCCTACAACTCGCATTGCCACCCACTGCTCTCCCTGCCAGCCACTACTCGCGCTGCCAACCACTGACCCCACTGAACCCACTACTGCCGCTACCACCCACCGCATCTACCAGCAGTCACGGGACCGACATCAATAGACACGGACCTGATTGCAACCGGCAGCTTCCCACAACCAGGCACTAACCATCCGGCCTGCACAGGGCTGCTACTGGTTACACTCAACACACTCACATAGACACACACACGATCGCACACACACGATCACGTAGCTAGCTGGTATTCACACATATATAGCACATATATAGGACGCCTCTATTGTCACGGTACCATGGCAACAGAAGGATATTCTAAAATGACAATACCATGCCAGCAGTATGGCAGCTAGCATGATGGTGCCATTGATATAAATCTGCAGTCTAGCATGACAAAACCATTCTATTAGATCCAAAGTCTATAGTCATTGCCTACCCAAAATATCTAACCCTCACCCTAATGGCCATGTCACACTACAACGTAATGCAGTAGTGTAAGCCGACATAGGTGAAATTTGGCCATTACATCGAGATATGTTACTTGTTCATTAAGCCTACGTCGAGTTACATCGAGTTACATCGAGATACGGTGACACACTTCAAGGTTTTGGACATACCCAAAAGTTTCAACGTAGCTCGACGTAAAGGCCATTATGTTGGGTTACGTTGGGCTTACGTTGCGCTCACATTAGGCTTACGTCGAGATACGTTAGATGTTCGTTAGAGTGACGTTGGTGTATGTTGAGCTACGGCGACTTACGGTAGACTGACGAGAGCCGGGAGGAACGTGCAGCCCACGCGCTGACAACATGGTGTTAACGTATCTCGACGTAGGTCTAACATGTCTCTGACATGTGGCTAACGTTAGTCTAACCTAAGTCTAACGTGTCTTGAAGTATTCGACATAGTTGACGAACGGCTGGCGCGTGTATAACATATGTAACGCGCTCCAACGTTCTTCGAACATAAGTGAACATGCTGGGAAACTTAGTGTGAATGTTTTGCCTCGGTGACCGTACACTGAGCACGCTGGACTGTCGTTAGACTGACAGTGCTCACTCGCGGGCCTGATGTCAACTCATGTTACAAATTATGCCAGAGTCACACGTAGCTATTTTAGGCCGGGCGTAATTATGTGAGTCCTACGCTGAGCCGTCGCTCGGGTTTTGCTAGGCTGACGCCGTGTGCGCCTGAGGCTCGTTAGCCTTACGTTGGGCCTTTTTTTTTTATGTTCTAACTCGTTGAGACACATTACAACTACATTGGACCAACGTTTTGCCTATGTCCACTATGTTGCACTGACATCCAATTTTGCCCTGAAACGCCAAGAATTTCTACGTATCTCAACATAAAAAAAGTGATTTTTACGTTGCCCACTCGCTGGCCTGTTATGTCGTAGTGTGGCAGGGGTATTACTCTAACCCTGAGCGGAACCGTGATTGTAGAAATTTCGCACTAGGGATATGGTACTGTGATAATAATCACTCTGATATATAACTGAGAACGCCGAACGTGGGTTCTAAATCACGTTGTATATAAACAAATATGTACATACCTGTATATATACATACATGTATGTATATACATATACTACTCGTAGTCCAGGGAGAAGGAAGCACATCCGGGACCAGCAACAAAATGTTTTCATTAGACACAGCTAGAGACTTAGTAACACAAGACTCCTGGCTAACCAGTGTGGATCTCAGAGATGCATACTATGCAGTACCAATCTATAAACTTGATCGTAAATATCTCAGGTTTTGTTGGAACGACAAACTGTATGAGTTCACGTGCATGCCTAATGGACTAGCTTGCGCTCCACATATTTTCACAAGGTTACTGAAACCAATATTTTCCCAGATGGCCAGGGAAGGACATATCATGTTTCCTTATATCGATGACTCATTTATTGTTGCACAAACACAACAACAGTGTCAGACAGCAGCAGACAAATTATCTGAGACATTTGAGAAATTTGGATTCTACATACATGAAACTAAGGCAGTTTTAGCACCAACAAAGAAGTTAAAGTTTCTGGGATTCTATATTGACACCACAGAATTGACCATTTCAATAACAGCAAACCAATTATTACAATTGAACAAACCAAAGATAAGACAAGTCGCAATACTGATAGGAATTATGATAGCATATGCACCGGCTATTTTGTATGGCAAGACTCATATTAAATCGCTAGAAATAGATAAGAACTTGGTGTTGGCTCGCACAAAAGGAAACTTTGAACAGCCCATGACGATTTCGTCAGATGGTCAAAAAGATATTATGTGGTGGCTATCACACATCAACAATTCGCCCAACCCCATTAGAATGGGAGAGCCCAACACTACAGTTACAACAGACACTTCACTAGAAGGATGGGAGACCAACAGGCAACAGGTGGTCGGTGGATGGATGATGAAATCTCCGATCACATAAATGTACGAGAACTTAGAGCTATTTATCTACGATTACGTAGCCTAGTTCACCTACGTAAATATCATGTAAGGGTATTAACAGATAACATGACAGCTATGGCTTACATACATAATATGGGAGGGACTTGTTTCAAACCATGTAACTATTTAGCCAAACTAATTTGGGACTGGGCAGAGAAACACAAGATATGGCTAACAGTAGCACATATTCCAGGCAGTCAAAATACTTTGGCTGACAAGAAAGGTCAACATTTTCACGACCATCTAGAATGGTCATTAAATCAGAGCATTTTCAACCACATTTGTGATAAATGGGGCAAACCAGAAATTGCCTTATTCGCATCACGCAACAACAAAAAGTTACCCTTATATGTGTCTTGGCATCCAGAGCCAGAAGCCTGGAGAGTAGATGCATTTTCTATAATTTGGAATAATAAATTCTATTACATATTCCCACCATTTAGCATTATCAGCAGAGTGGCCAGGAAGATCAAGATGGATCACTCACATGCAGTACTGATAGTACCAGCATGGGACACACAACCATGGCTAGCGGCAATAACATTAGAAGCAAAAGACGTGCTCAGGTTCCCACAAGAAAGGAACAACCTACAACATCAAGGACCGCTAACAGTTCATGGAAACATGTCAATGACACCCCTTTTGGCATTCCTTTTTTAAGAAAAGATTTAGAACAATATGGTTTAGACAAAATTACATAAGAAAGACTTATTTCACATGCCTGGAGGAAAGGAACTGTGAAATTATACGGACTTCATTGTCTTCTTAAAGGACAACCATTAAACCTAAAATAGCCCAAATTTTAAGATTTCTAAGAATATTAGAAGATGAAGGGTTAGGGTTTGGTGGAATTAATGCAGCAAGATGTGCACTTTCAATTATTCTACCAAGAATAGATGGACAAACGATTGGAAAGCATCAGTTAGTACACTGGTTCATTAGATCGGTGTATGAAAGAAACCCACCCAAACCTAAATATAATCGGTTTTGGGATGTGTCGGTAGGTTTTAAGTTATTCAAGTCATGTCCTAGTAATAGACATTTATCAATGAAGAAACTAGGCTTTAAGTTAGCGGTGCTATTATGGCTAGTGATGGGACACAGAGGATAAACGATTGTGGCACTCTCTCTGGATGGACTAGAGATAGATAAGGATGAGGCAACATTCAATTTAGAGACATTACTAAAGTCGAATCACACAGGGGACCCACTGTCCACGGTACATGTTACTAGTTTTCCAGAGGATAAATGGATATGTGTATTTTCAGCCATGAGGGCTTATATATATCCAAGTCATGCGGAATAAGGAATTCCAGACAGCTACTGATCAGCTTTATTAAACCGCATAAAGCTATCTTGAGAGACATGGACCATCAAGGTGCTTAAACAGGCAGGCGTCAATACTGGATGCTACGCATCTCCCTCAACATGTGGAGCCATGGTCTCCAAGGCAAGACAGTTAGGAATCTCAGTTCAGAGAATCCTTGCACACGCGGGGTGGAACAACAGCTAGAACATTTGCAAAACATTACAATAAACGACTAGAAAAGCCAAGCGGCCTGGTGACTGTTACAAGTCGGTACCCATCCGGATATGACCGTAGATGTTTCCAGGATGTAAAACCACAACAAACAAACAAACTGCTGACTTACCTGTAAGAGTGTAAAACCAGACGAGTGTCTCCCAACCACAAACTTGGAGAGCCCGGCTATCGTTGCAAACACTTGTTCTCTTTGTATACTTTTCAATCAACTCTTCGCCTTCATTGAGGACCAGCCGAAGAATTGGTCCGTCGAACCCAATAGTGTCTCCTAACCTGGGGAGGATGGTGAATGATTGTGCTGAACCTGGAACTGTGGGCCGGCCTGATGTGAATCGTGGCCGGTGCGTAAAGTTAGAGCAGGCAGCTAATTGACTGCAGCTGGTGGCACCGTGCACAAATTACTAAGGCCCGGGGTAATTTAGCCACGTCCACACACTATGATACATATATATGCAGTAAAACCTCTCTAAATCGACCGACCGTGGTCCATTTAGGCAGGTGGTCGGGTTATGGAGTTAGAATATGGTTACAATGGTATTGTTGGGACCCAAATAAAGCGATCGATATAGGGGAGTGGTCGATCTGTGGAAGTGGTCAGTAAGAGAGGTGTTACTGTATGTATAGATATATATATATGTAGAGAGAGATACAGAGAGATATAGAGACGGAGACATAGAGAGAGAGATTGGATGCTACTCATCTCAGAGAGACACAGTGAGAAGCTTAGAAAGAGAGGCATATCGACTAAGGCATAGTGACTGAATCATATAGACTGATGCATAGAGACTGAAGCATAGAGACTGAGGCATAGATACTGATGCATAGATACTGAAGCATAGATACTGAGGGCAGTGAGACATAGAGATATGCGTATTGAGTGAGATATAGAGGTAGACATAGCGAGTGAGGTGTAGAGACTGAGATATAGAGGCTGGGACATACAGACTGAAGCATAGCGAGTGAGGCATAGCGACTGGAATGCTTAACCGACTTGTGTCAGGTAGCTTTAGAGTGTTACTGTTAGATATTCCATCACACTCAGGAACATTATCCTAACACTGACGTAGCCTGTTCCTGCCCTATCCTAGTAAGGCGGAGTGCCAGAAAAGGTGGTGAGAAATATTAATTTTGTAATTTCTTTGTTTGACTCGCCCGGGTATCAAACCAATGACCCCCCCCCCCTCCCCATATACACAAGTCGGGTGGTAACATTATTGAAAAGAGCAGGGTAAATGACATCAACTATGAACCTCCAGATGTGAATTAATAGATTGGCGTTAATGAAGTTGAATTTGTATGATGTACATGTGTGTGGCGATGTGTTTGTTGTACATAATGGTGTGTTGGTGCGTTGTGGTAACGGAGCTATGGCCTGTGCAAGTTTTGTTGTGCTAGGAAATGAACAACAGCAATGTAGGATGACGCCATAGAACTAGCTTAACATGAAAGCAGGTGCGTTGGAAGTACATGCAGACAGATGCAATATGTGCAAATGAGGGACATTTGCATGCTGATGGGTCACGTGGTCTGGACTCGGGATAGTGATTGGCTACTTTGCATGGCTGCGGGGGCTACTGGTCACCACAAGATGGATCTAACTGAATAAACAGCCTCAGCGCTCCTGTAGGCACCCACGTCCTGAAATGTCCCTGTCCTGATATGACCTTAGATGTTGCCAGGACGTAAAACTCCAACAGAAAACTGTAGGCATTCACACATGGTTGTGATAGACAAAAGAATGGTAATAAAGCATGTATAGGTCTATAAGGGACTAATTTTAGAAGAGGAATTATATATGAGCAGCAAATTAAAGCAAAAACCTCCAGCTCTATAGAAAACCGACCCGAGGTCCTTTTTTAAAATTGCGTACTTGTTGTTTTTTGTGTGTCTTTTTACTTCAATGAATTTGAAGCCCCTTGTATATACGAATGTGAAAGCCCTTTTAATATGTGAATGTGAAAGCCCTTATAACATATGAATGTGAAAGCCCTTTTGATATATGATTGTGGAAGCTCTTTTAATATATGAATGTGAAAGCCCTTTAATATATGAATGTGAAAGCCCTTTTAATTCATCAATGTGAAAGCCCTTTTAATATATCAATGTTAATGCCCTTTCAATATTAAAATGTGAAGCCCTTTTCATATAATCTATGCATACTCCCCCCTCTTCTTCCTCAACATAGTATCACTCGAAAAAATTGGAGGTATGGCGTGACCCTTCAGTGAGTAATACAACAGTTACTCAACTAGTATCCCTAACAGTTATATAATATGTAATTATAAAGGCCATTCAGCAACGCGGAAAAACAGAAACTCTGTGCAATTATAGAGGAAGTGCCGAAACGTCTGTTTACTCGATCATGGATGGCTCTAACCAACGGGATAGCATCCAACCTAGTCGGACTAGTTAGGAATACTTACCTGGTCCAGCTCTCCTGCCTCTCACTGTTTGTGTGTTTGTTTGTCGGGGTTTTACATCCTGGCAATATCTAAGGTCATACCAGGATGGGTACTGACTTGTGGAAGTGTGCACTCAATGCAACTTTTTAGTGCAGGCCCCACTGGGAGACCAGGTATTCCACTCAGTCACATTATCCTGATATTCACCTAACCAGTCCTTGTCCTATCATAGTAATGCTGAGCACAAGGCCAGGTAGCGACAAGTATAGATTTTGTAAGTCATTGGTTTGACTTAGCCGGGTTTCTAACGCCCGACCTTCCACACCTGAAAGCTGCGTTCTAACGATTAAGCCACCATGTCATGTGAAGGTTGTTCAGTATAGACAACAGTCATTTAGGGTTTTTTTGCTATCTGTCCGAGGATCCCGACACTATATAACATCCCTAACTGATGAGCTCGCCGACCTGTCAGGTTCCGTCTTGTCGGCCTGGTTAAAGCTGAGCATAAATCCATCTCCCTAAGCTGCATTTCCCGCAACTGTCCTGTGTCTACAAAGCCTAATGTTTTATACCTGTGTGCATACATGAAAGAAATATTAATCAGGGGTAGCTGCAGCACGCTGGGCGAATTAGATGGATTAGCTTGCCGCTGTGGCCGACTTGTTGTTGTCCAACTAATTGCACTTTATGCCCCGTGTTTTCTGCGCACATGGCACCCTAGATAAAAGATTCACCCGGCACTTGTAGTACATGGGTGAAGGACAACGTAGTGTAAAAAAGGGGGGAAATAGGGTTAGTATGGAACATGAACTAGAAACTGTGGCTCCAGTATCAAATGGCTACTCATATAGGCACAGAGTTGGTGAAATGGGCGAGAATGCAAAAAGACAAGATGGCGGCCAGAGAACGCCATCGATTTCACTTTTAAATTGCATTAAAGTATATGTTTTATTATATTTTCCAACTCAAAAGTAGCGGGTAAACATGAAGACATATACAAAGAATAAATATTGCTTCTTAGATTGAGAAATTAGGCTCTCATAAAGACTCATTTCATTAGCCCGATTTTTCGACCGTTTTTATATAAGGCTGATCTTCACCCGTGTACTACAAGTACCGGGTGAATCTTTTATCTAATGGCACCCCAGCTTCCTGTCGCTCGTCAACATGTCAGCCTGGGGAGTATCTTTGTTTGTTCGTTTGTTGGGGTTTTACGTCCTAGCAACATCTATGGTCATATCAGGATGGGTACCGACTTGTGACAGTTGGCCCTTATGGCGACTTTATACTGCTGCCCTACTGGAAGATCACCATGACCCAATATCCCACTAAGTCACATTATCCTGATACTGAGCTAACCGGTCCTTGCCATATCCTAGTGATGCCGAGTGCCAGGCTAGGTAGCAACAAGTATCAATTTTGTTAATCATTGGTTTGACTCGACCGGGTTTCAAACTTCCGTCCTTTTACATTGGAAGCCTGCACTCTATCGATTCGGCCACCTTGTCCGGTTGGGGTTGCAAGGCTTCCTATGTGAGAACTGGTTAATTACCAACCAGACGGGGTGGCCAAATGCGTAGAGCGTCCGTCTCCTTGTTTTGGGAGATCGGGTGATCCGAACCCATGAGTTTGTGGGCTCGAATCCTGGTTGAGTCAAACCAATGACTTAAAAATTGATATTTGTCGCTTCCTAGCCTAGCGCTCGGCATTATTAGGATAGGGCAAGGACTGGTTGGCTCAGTGTAAGGATAATGTGACTGAGTGGGATATAAAGTCATGGTGCTGGCGGCCTGGTTTCCCAGTGGGGCAGCACTATAAAGTCACCATGAGTGCACACTGTCACAAGTCGGTACCCGTCCTGATATGACCTTAGATGTTGCTAGGATGTAAAACAACAACAAACAAACAAACATGGCTAATTACTGTGGTGACGGAGCTATGGCCTGTGCAAACTAATTAACCTGATTCAATATGGGGCTTGGTGGTGGGTGTTGAGATGTGCAGCAGTGGTAAGCAATTCGACAAGATATGGATTACCGTACCACAGGTGCAATGTCAGGCAACCAGATTGACACTGACGTAGTTTTCTATGTTCGTTTTGTGAGCAATTTGACAGGATATGAATTGGTACAACAACGATGCAATGTCAGGCAACCAGATGGACAATAGTCAGTCTGTGAGCACCACAGCTGTTCAAGGTTCTGTGAGCAAAACTACTTCCGGTGCTAGTACCCGGTTTGTGGATCTTGTTCATAGTTTAAGTCGGCATCATGGGAAGTTGTCACAGAACTGGCATAAAACCGCCTGCTCCTAATCCTATGGAAGTTGTGATATAATGGATGGTCTGAGCATCGGTTATGGGCAGTTGCTATATACAGGGATGAAAGATCTCCGTGATTTCGCGGATTTCCGGGATTTTTCCTGTAGCTATAAGTGTATACACTAATACGTTGTGCCAGTCCTGATATTACATTAGATGTTGCCAGGATGTAAAATTCCAACAACCAGCGAACCAATACGTTGTTTCACGCTGCAGCACCATTGGCATATAATAATAGTGCTTCAAACGCCGCAGCACTATCAGTGCATACTACTAAAACATGCTTCAAACGGCGCAGCACTATCAGCATATACTAATACGTGCTTCAAACGCCGCAGCACTATCAGCGTATACAAATTCGTGCATCAAACACCGCAGCACTAGCATCGTATACTACTAATACGTGCTTCAAATGCCGCAGCACTAGCAGCGTATATCAATATGTATAAAACCCGACTTCCGGGAATTTTCAGCGATTCCCTGACAATGCTAAGCCTATGGAAGAATATCAGCATTTCCACTTTTTTTCCCAGAGATCACATTCATCCCTGTATATATAACTGATGTAAAGATCAGAGACAGTTATGTTAAGGATTACAAAACTGATGTAATGATGACAATGGCCTTGAAAAGTTGTTATATAAGTTGTTGTATTAATAGTTCATCAGTAGCAGCAATGACAAGTTGTTACCTAACTGATGTATAGTTGTCAAAGATTTAAAATCAGCAGCAGTGACAGTAATTCATTATATAAGTGATATAAGGCTGCCAATGGCTATGAGAAACCGTTATGGAACTGATTTAAGGATGGCACTTGCTATAAAAGGTTATCAAATAACTGATTTAAAGTCAGTAGCAGTTACACTTACAGTATTTATTACATAAGTGATATAAGGCTGTCAATAGCTATGACAAGCCATTATAAAACTGATTTAAGGATGCTACCGACTATAAAAGGGTTGCAAATCGGTGATTATTACATATGTGATATAAGGCTGCCAATGGCTATGACAAGCCATTATAAAACTGATTGAATGGTGCCACCTGCTATAAAAGGTATTGAAATAACAAATTTAAAATCAATATCACATATGTGATATAAGGCTGCCAATGGCTATGACAAGATATTATGGAACTAATTTAAGTCTATAAAAGGCTCTCGAATAACTGATTTAAAGTCACCAGGAGTCAAGGCAAATTGTTACATAGGACTGCAACTGCTATGTAATGTCGTTAGCTACCTAATCTAAAGTCAGTAGCAGCTTTGACAAGCTCTTACAGAACTGGTGTAAGTCTGGCAATGAGTAAGGACGGTTAGAACAGAAGGTCAGACTTGGAGGGCAGGCATTACGAGAATCTTTAGGGCACCGAGGCGAGATCAGATGGCAGGGTGGTGGGGGGGGGGGGGGGGGAGACTGGAGGTGGGAGGAGGGGTCTGGAGCTTGCAGGAAGTTACAAGACTGATGTGAGGTGTGCGTGTTGCGGGGGGGGGGGGGGTGATGTGGATGCCTTAGTGGTGGGTGATGGGCTCTTTCGGTGCGGGTCAGAATCCGAGTGTAAAATTAGACACGTGAGTGGAATGTTCACTGCCTGCAGGTCCAGACTGAGGGTCGGAACAATCAAGTCTGCAAGAGTATCCACGGACAGGCAGATGTAGCCTCCGCAGTTGAAGCACCGGGAACTGGTGATGAAGTCGGTTACATGTTCCATAACCCTGTGAATGGAAAGCACTCTCATGCCCTGGTCACATACACATTAGTGAACGTAGGTGAACGTAGTGGAGGCTAATGTGAGTCAAACGTGGTGTAAGTACGTTAAACTATGTTGAAATATGTTAAGGTATGGCAGTCTTTGGTATGGATAAATACGTTATGGTATGGATAAATACGTTATGGTACAGATGCCAGTACATTCAACTACGTTCAACTACATTAGCCTCCACTACGTTCACCTACGTCCACTAATGGCTATGTGACCAGGGCTTCATCCAAGTACGCTAGAGTATGCTAGAGCACGTTACAGTATGCTAGAGTACGTCAGAGTATGCTAGAGTATGTCAGCATCAGGGATGCACATTCAGCCCCTAACCTTGCTCTCCTTTGAACATGTCCAAAGATTAAATCGAAACTCATGGCCCACCCACGTTATTACCAAGTTAGTATGACGGAGAAGTATGGTTACCGGTACGTTGAACTACATTGAACTACGTTAGCCTCCACTATGTTCAACTACGTCCACTAACCTGTATGTGACCGGGCTTTCAGATAGCCATTAGGAAGGTAGGCTGTTACTGTTAGCAGAGAGTGGACAAACATCTAGAATTTAAAATCTGACCATCCGAGCAGGTGTGGAGACAGCAGTGACCAGACACAGCTGGTATCAGGGATGCCAGAAGCCATTCACATGTGGCCCCACAGTGGCAGAAGCAGGAACTAACTCCAATGATAGTATGATAGTAGGTAATAACTAATACATGTATATAGAAGAGAACTGATAAGTGGTAGTGTCCTTGTTTATATTCCCATAATAGATTATAAATCATGTGTGTGTGTGTGTGCGTGTCTGTGGAGGTTGTCGGTTTTGGTGCTATCACTAAGGACTAAGGCTGATATAAAAAAGGAGATGATGGCGAGGACAGAGGAAGGATGCTCTACCTACCCGGAGACATGGGTAAGGGTGGGTGGGTGGGTGGGTGGGTGGTGGTGGTGGTGGTGGTGGTGGTGGTGGTGGTGGTGGTGGTTGTGAACATAAGCTAACGGTGTATAGGGTGTTAACTGGGAGCAGGGTTGTAACTGGTGCATGCTGGGTAATCCACTTCCCGGAGAGGGTTATACAGAGCAACTTACCTCACCCTACCCTACCCTACCCTACCCTACCCTACCCTACCCAACTCCACCCCACTCCACCCACCCTACCCTTTCCTATCCGACCCTACCGCACCCACCCCGTCCCACGTCGCCCCACCCTGCCCCATCTCCACCCTCTCCTCGCCCCGCCCCCACCTCGAAGCGCCTACCCCCCACCCCACCCCACCACCACCCCCACCCACACATATGCGCGCACTGGAAGTAGCCGAGCCGTCGCCCCACTTCTGACGGCGGCGAGTGGCAGTAACAAGATTGTCCTACTTTGGCCCTGCGCACATTAAGCCCTACACGGGCACCTCTTTTATTTCCCCGTCCGGGTGCCGGTGCCGGGCCCGCCGGGCCGGTGGAAGACCCTGAAGTGGGGGGGGGGGGGGGGGGGGCCCGCGTGCTATTAGGCGAGTCACTCATCGAGCTGAGGCCCGGCGACCCCTAAATGGCTTTTAGTGGAGACTGTCCTCGCCGCGGGGAAGGTGAGACTGTATCAGTATTGAATGGTGTCCGCCCGCGTAGATCACCTTAATGGGGCAGTTGGATCCATGTCCGCACACCGCGCCTCACCGAGCTGCTCACGGCCCGACGAGAGACGGGGGCGGGCCTGAGGCCATGCGGGCAGGGGAACCCGAACCGTGTAATGACCTCTTGTCTGTGACCGTTGGGGTTGCTTGATGTGCGATGTGACCCCTGGCCATTTAATGGGATTCAATAATAACTGCCAATTAAATTCCCCAGTCACGCCCACTTCCGGTGGCGGTGAGGCGCGGCGCGGCGCGGTGTTCCCTCGTGGTGGGGCGGGCGGAGGGGAGGGGGAGTAGGGATTGGCGAGGGAGGGAATAATTCCTCCGGTGCTGGGAGCAGCTCGGCTGGGAGCCACGAGCTGCTCACCAGGGGGAAGCACCGGCAACCCACGTGATCAATATGCAAAAGGGGGCGCGCGCTGCTAAGGACTAACACCAACTTCATAATGAAACCCGATTCCAGCGCATGCACGCGCGTGTGAATGCGGCCCTAATTTAGTGTATTTCCAAAGAAGAGCAGGCAGACCCTGCACTGCTGCTGCTGCTGATGTAATTTGCATAGCGCACTGTGCGTTGCTTTTGTGAGGTATGTCACGTGACCAAAGGGAGCCATGTTTTGAGACGCTCCTCCAGGCGGGGCCACAGTAAACCGCGCTTAATTCCGACATTTCCTGTACAGTGCATTGCGGCACCGGAAGTGCACTCAATAGCCTATTATAGTCCCGGTGGGGCGTCCATATATATGCAGATTACCTCAATGTTAATAAAGAGTTTGGTATTGGAGAATGGAGGTGGGGGTGGAGGGTGGGTTGGGGAGGACAATAGGGTTTGCCACAGTGGATTTTGTTTTTCTTTCTCTCTGCTAGTCGGAACACGAATTCAGCTGTTACTGTCAGAGGGCTAACACTTAGCAGTGTTACACAGCATATTGATGTAACTTGGGCCATTGGTGTAACGAGTAGTACGCGGAACAATTATATATATAAACATACATACATATATAATACATATATACATACATACACATACATACATATATACATATATACATATATATATATACATACATAATATATATATATATACATACATAATACATATATACATACATACACATACATGCATACATACATACATACATACATATATACATACATACATACATACACACATACACACATACATACATACACATACATACATACATGAGTGTGTGCGTGCGCACGTACGTACACACGCACGCACGCACACTCATACATACATACATACATACATACATACATACATACATACATACATACATGCATGCATGCATGCATACATACATACATACATGCATACATGCATGCATGCCTGCATGCATGCACGTACGTACGTACGCACGTACGTACATACGTACATACATACATACATAGAATGAACACCAACACAGTAACTCTATGTAACCAAACAACTACCCAATTGTAGAACTAACAAGCTCACAAGGGGTATGGAGATGTAGGACCATGCTTCAAATATAGAAAGAATGCATGCAGTAGATAGCTGCACAACAACTGAAAGTGGCAAAACAAGGAGAATCATAAGACTATCACTGTCTAGCAAGGAAAACAAGTAATTAGATTTAACCGTTATTAGCAGCATAAATACACCGTCACAAATATATATATATACTAGTAAACCGGTTCCACCATCATAGTCGTATAAATGCTTTATAGAACACATATATATATATATGACATATAATTTTGTTTATATAACATATATTTGATGTATAAGAATTATATTTATGTGAGTATAAATATATTAAGTTGTTTGTATAGCACTCAATATATAATTCATTACCTGCCTGGTTGCACCACCACCATTCAGTTCGCACTAACGTTTCCTGACTTCCTATGCCAGTATATCGGACTCTGCGGGAGCTATAAGTCTGTGAGTACAGCGTTTCTTTAAAATGTCGTAGAAAGTCTTATATCAGTTACTCAATTTTCAAGTCTTTGATAAGTGTTGGAAATAATAACCTTTCAGCATAAGGACTTAAAATTGTCCTAAATTGAATTTAGCCACTGTAGTGTAATATATTTTCAAGATGTTTCACTACCTATTGTTGCAATGTGCAACTGTCATATGTTTTGAAGTTTGAGTTAATTATCATCATTGTTAAGATCTGCAGAACCATCAGAACTGCTTGGTCAACAACAATAAGTTGATAATTACATGTTCTGCAAATACAGTTCTTACATTTTCTTGGAATTTGGTATTGACAAATCTTTAAATGGCCTTAAATATGGCAGATTGATAAGTGCAGGGACCCTGGAGTAAAATCCATGTCGCAACTACTACTATATATATATATATATATATTTATAGATACTTATATATATTATTAACCTACATTGTTGCCTATTGGAATGTTCCGTTGCTAGTTTGCTTCTGATCAAATGTTTGTAACAAAAACTGCGAGTGACATTTCAGCAGTGTGTATAACTCAGTCAACTGCGCACGCGCCGCAGTGTTTGCACGCGCGCGCGCGTGTGTGTGTGTTAAGAAAAACCTCAGCTGATTCGCACATTGCAGTTGGTCTGCTACGCTGAGGAAGCTTCGTGACGCACGGTTTAATTGGGTTCTCCAGTAATTACTTGAATGAATTGGGACACTGGTGTAGACTTACAGCAGCGAAAGCCGCATTTAGCAACACGCACGGTGCGGGAGCAGGTTTGTTTATGTAGCTTTGAGGTACGAGAAAGAGTGCTTGAGTGATCCATATTGATATGGCTTTTGTGGGCAAAGTTTACAAATAAACCGATATTTGTTAGAATGAGTCCTGGACTCTATTATTAGAACCATTTATTTTATTTTATTTTATTAGGATCAAGCCCTTTTTATTTGCTCCCCTTATTGTTCATCTTCTTCTTGTCCCGCTTTGTTTTCTTCCTCTTCTTTCTCTTCTCTTCTTTCTCATCTTCACCTTCTCCCCCCTCCTTCTTCTCCTCCTCCTCCTTCTCATTCTTCCCACTCCCATCCTCCTTCCCTTCCCCTTCACCTTCTCCTCCTTCTCTTCCTCCTTCTCCTACTTCCCATTCTTCCTCTGCTTCTTTTCTTTCTCTTTTTCATCATTCCTCTCATTCTCCCCCGCCTTCTACTCCTCCCTCCCCTCCTTCTCCTCCTTCTTCCATCTCATTCTCATCCTTATTGTTCCTCCTTCCATTCTCCCTCTCCTTCTCCATGTCCTTTCCCTCCATCTGTTTTTTTTTCTTCCTCCTCCTCCTCCTCCTGCTCCTCCTGCTGCTGCTGCTCCTCCTCCTCTTCCTCCCCTTCCTCCTCCTCCTCCTCCTCCTCCTCCTCCTCCTCCTCCTCCTCCTCCTCCTTGAAGTTGCATAGTCCGATGGTTTTCAGTTTATGTCATTTTCTGAGATTATTAGGTTGGTGGTTGGTTATAATCTACGTTACTTCAGCTTGAAGTACCTTTTATTTTAAATGTCTATTCTTTGGATATATTTAAAGTGCATCATGTTGGCAAGCATGCCAAAACTCTGACACCATAAGCTTCAGCAGTAATAGATTATATTAAATTGACTCAGCCTCCACTTCTATAGGGAACAAATATTTAATAAGTGCATCAGTATCTAAGTTAGATATGTAGGGTCAACTCTAGATAATTGGTTAGATTTTGAAAATGTGATGCTTTTAACAGACTATACAGCTTTAACTAAATCGAACCTGGTGATTTGTGATACAGCAAATAGGACTTCTATGCGACTTCATACCTGCCCTCATGTGTCCTTAGATGTTGCCATGACGTAAAACTCCAACAACCAACCAACCATCCAACCATCCAACCAACCAACATGCCATGTGTGCAACTCCTGCCGGTTTGTGCTGAGCTTCAGCTAGGGTGAACTGTTATGTATATATCTACGGCCGCTAGATGGCGTGCCGGCTGTAGTGCATCACGTATCGTAGCTATGCTTGGGGAGTCCTACAGTAATGGGGGCGCGGGGATGTGGATGTGTGTCTGTGTCTGTGACAGAGAGAGGGAGAGAAAGGGGGAGGGAGGGGGGAGGGGGGATGGGGATGGGGAGGTGATGCGGGTTTCGTGACTGCTTCCCATCAGTGGTTGCTACGCTACCATTCAATAAAACGCCAACATCCGGGTCTGACATCAGAACGCTCACAACCCCTAATTCTAAAATGCTATTTTGATGCGCAGGGATTTCCCTTTTTGTTCATATCCGCCTGGCCTAATCAGATCAATGTTGTTAGCAGTTGTGAGCTGTGTGCATTTATTTCTCTTCTTTCCAATCCTAGAAGCGCTGCTGGTATGGTTCCGAATCTAAAGCCCTGTTTACACGGGCGATTTAAAACGCCTCATATAAAACGACTTGCCTAGATCGACTCACAATTGCCTTGTAAACGCGACTCTGAGGCGTTTTAGGGCTGAATCGATTCATATGAAACGGTTCATCTATACCACCTCGCGAGGTGGTTTATTTGAAGCGATTCAGCTGGTTCCCGGGCGGCGATAGTGTAAAATAGCAGTGCTCGCCGGCTACAGGCGGTCCTAAGACTGCTGGTTCCCGGGCGGCGATAGTGTAAAATAGCAGTGCTCGCCGGCTACAGGCGGACCTAAGGCTGCTGGTTCCCGGCGCCAAAACACTTTCAAACTCTGTCCGTGTAAACGCGCTTCTAAAACGCTTCATATAAATCGCTTTGTCTAGATCGTTTCACAATTCCCCGTGTAAACACGGCTTAATTAATGCAGATTCATTTTTCCATTGAAACCAGTCTGTTTCCATTGCACTGACGGGTTGGGTGTCCCCGTGTGTTACCTGTAGGATTGAGCTTGCCCGGCTTGTGTACGGTGATCCCGTTGTCATCATGATGTCGCGGAATAAATTATTTCATGTTTTTTTTGTCTGAAGCTACATGAGAGGCGACCGTTGAAGTTTCATAATCCAAACCGGACACAGCTTCAGTGCAGTCTTGATGGTTTTTGTATTCCTTTGTGATCTACTTCAACGCTTTTCTCCTTGAATCTGGCATTTGCTGCCGACAACACGATGTTAAGCCATCATCAATCAATCAATCAATCAATCAATCAATCCAATTAACCCTGAGAAAGCTCCGTCGGCCTAGCATTATTATGACATGGCCACATTCTCTGCGATATAATTACCTTCCAGTCAGCTAGTTGGTTGGTTTTACGTCCTGGCAACATCTAAGGTCATATCAGGACAGGTACTGACTTGTGACAGTGCACACTCATGGTGACTTTATGCTACTGCCCCACTGGGAAATCAGGCCGCCAGCACCATGACCTTATATCCCACCCAGTCACATTATCCTGACACTGAGCCTACCAGTCCTTGCCCTATCCTATTAATGCCGAGCGCCTGGCTAGGAAGCGACAAGTATCAATCTTTAAGTCATTGGTTTGACTCGACCAGGGTTCGAACCCATGGCTTCGAATCCCACGATCTACCAAAACGGGAGACAGCCGCTCAACTCATTTGGCCATCCGGTCTGGGCTTCAGTCAGCTATTTAAATATATCTGTTGGTATGTTGAATGCAGCGAACTGCTTTAATACAGGCCAGTGCCTCGAACTGTCAGCGTCACGTGAGCTGCTAAATACGCTGACTGGAGCTGCTCTGCCCACAGCCTGACCCCAATCACACGCCGGCTCGAGCCAGCTAGCTGCATGATGGATGCCGAAATAAATCAGTAGCCTGGCATTCTGAGAGGGGACTCTTTGTTGTCCCAGTGGCGATCATGGTATTCAGGTTTGTTCTATTTAGTGCTGTTCTGTAGGCGGTATATTTGTTGGAGTTTTTTTCGGTCCTTTGTGTGTAACCGACATACTGGTGTTCCAGCCACCCTTGGTTACAATTATTAACACATTTCTTTGGTGGTGGTGATGGTGGTGATGATGTCGATTGGTTGGTTCTTGGAGGTTTACCTCCTGGCAACATCTAAGGTCATATCAGGACAGGGATGATGATGATGATGATGATGGTGGTGATGATGATGACAACGACGACGGCGGTGGGTTTTTTGTTTGTGTAGTAGTCTGCACTAACCTCCCAGGCAAGGAGCCGCATAGATAGGTAGGCGTGGATAGTGTGATGACATCAGGAGCCTGGGTGGTGTAATGGTTAGCACACTGGCCCGGAATGCAAAGCGATGTGGGTTCGAGTCCCGCTCTAGGCGCAATATTACCCATTTTCATCACCCCCACGACACTTGTTTTTTATTTTGTGGAAGGTTTTTTTTTTATGCGTGTAAATATCTTTATTCACGAGGATACCTCATTTGTCAGCACCGAGATACTGGTCTTCCAGACACCCGTGATTGGAGTTATTTACAGAATTCTTTAATGATGGCGGTGATGACGGATATTTTCTATAACATTTGTTAAGCTTAATTATTGTTAACGTGCCTCTTCACCCTGACACTTGATGCTACCTCCATGTTGCACGCTGATAACACCCAGGTCAAACTGGAAGTCTCCGATGTCCGGTGTCCCCAGAATGTTCCATAGATCCAATGTTTGTTTTGTTTGTTCGAGTTTTTCATCCTAGTAACATCTAAGGTCATATCCGGATGAGTACCGACTTGTGACAGTATGTACTAATGGCAACTTTCTAGTGTGAGACCAGGCCACTGGCACCATGACTCAATTCCCCACTCAGTCACATTATCCTGATACTGAGCTACCCAGTCCTTGCCCTATTCTAGTAATACCGAGTGCCAGGCTAAGTAGTGACAGGTATCAATTTTGTAAGTCATTGGTTTCACTCAACCTGGTTTTGAAAGCCCAACCTTCCACATGGGGGGCTTACGCTCTACTGATTCGACCACCGCGAGTTGTTTGTAAAACTGGCGCATGCGCGCTCCCATCCGCCTGCTGACCTCGTTTAGCAGGGGCAGTGCGGGTCAGCGCCGCCCGAGGCCGCCACCGGAGTAGACGCCGCTCTGCGGCTGCGTTTCCGATTCCCATGCGCGAATAGACATGCGCAATGGTCAGGCTTTTAAAACTTGCGCGCATAACGCGCAATCATGGGCCTTTGTCAGGCGGTGCTTGCCGGAGATTCCCCGGAGGTTTCCCGGTGCGGGGCCCTGGATCAGTGCCCACCAGGGGTAAAGAGGGTGTGTGGGTGGGTAAAGGTGGATGACTGGTGGTCGAGAAGGACACAATGCAGACTGGTGTGCGGCGGACAAAAGGACCAGGGATGGCTGGTTTGAAGTCAGGATGTCCAGGCTGTGTGTGTGTGTGGGGGGGGGGGGGCGGACAGAGCGGGCTGGCGCCGATTCCTCATCACATTACCGGTTTCATTACACACGAGTAAATCAATTGTGACCGGTGCGGATCCAATTCGTGCCGCCGGTGTACCTACAGATTGTACGCCTGGTCCCCTACCACCGCTTGGCCCGCCACCCCCTTCCTCGTCTCTACACGGGGGGGGGGGGCTGACACACCCACCCACACCCCCCCTCCGCCATCCTCCTCCTTCCTCCCCCCCTCCCTTCCCTCCCTCCCTCCCCTCCCTCCCTCCCTCCCTCCCTTCCTCCCTCCCTCCCTCCCTCCCTCCTCCCTCACTTCCTCCCCTCAATTCCTCCCTCCCTTCCTCCCCCCTCCCTCCCTCCCTCCCGCCTCCCTCCTCCCTTCTTCCCGCCCTTCATCCCTCCCTTCCTCCGCCCTTATGGCCTCAGTGTATACCGCCAAGGGGGCCTCTCCCTGCATATACTAACACCCGAAAGTCGTCGCGTGTAGAATGGGTGTGAGTCACTGTAGGCCTACTCCAAAGTGTCGGGGTCTGGTGGTTGAGATATTTTACACCGAGGTTTTATTTGTTCATTGAGGTTTCATGTCCTAGCAACATCTAAGGTTGGTAGGTTTTTGGAGTTTTACGTCCTGACAACAGCTAAGGTCATATCAGGACGGGTTCCGACTTGTGACAATGCGTACTCATGGCGATTTTATAGTGCTGCCCCACTGGGAGACCAGGCCACCAGCACCATGACCTGATATCCACACTCACTCACATTATCCTGACACTGAACCAACCACTCATTTCCCTATCTTAATAATGTCGAGCGCGTGGCTAGGAAGCAAGAAGTATCACTTTTTAAGTCATTGGTTTGACTGGACACGGGTTCGAACCCATAGGTTCAAATCTCACGATCTGCCAAAGCAGGAGACAGACGCTCAACTCATTCTGCCATTCCGTCTGGTAACTTCTATGGTCACATCAGGACGGGTGCCGGCTTGTGGCAGGGCAGTGCACGCTCGTTGTGAATTTATAGTGCTACCCCACTGGGATACCGCGTCGCTGTCACCATTATATGATATCCTTCGTTGTCATTGCCTCTGATTTGATGAACTGAGGAAGTCTGAAGCCCATCTGCTGAGATATCCGTCTGTACATGGAGATTCAAAACCAGTGTGCAGACCACTTTTTTTATTTACGCTGATGGTTCCAAAGACAAAAGGTTGGATGGCTGCTGCAGTAGTATGCCATGGCTATAAATATGGAACTTTTGTACCCGATTATAGTTCAATTTTCATTGCAGAAGTTTGAGCACTCTTTCTTGCATTGGAATACATCATGGTTTCCAGCCAAACAAATGTTGTTTACAGTGATTCATTTTCATTGTCACCTGACTATTGCTAGCCCCAAGACACACCACCCTTTTGTGGAAAGGGTCATAAGGAAAATGAACTCATCAGGGTATGACATCCATCTCCGTTGGGTGCCTGGCCATGTTGGCATCCCAGGAAACGAGCGTGCTGATTGGGCTGCAAAAAAAGGCTCTGATCTGTTACATTGCATCGTGGCTGCTACCCCACCCTGATCTGAGACCACTCCTTTTTACTCATCAAATCAATATGGCAGCATGAGTGGGACAAAATCACAAATAAATTATATGAAATCGTCCGATCTGTGGGGAAACCACCAGGATCTCATGTGGGGAGTCGGCAGGACCAGGTAGGCACGAGCAACTGTTGATTGTATGGTCTTGTGCCAACAATTTTATATTGCAATCATCATGCATGATCTGTTTACAATGCAAACTTCATGCATGATCTGCTTATCACTGTACAACAGGAAGAAGTTTTAGCCTTAGTGAGGACAGCAGGCCTGTTCCACCGCATGTGGCTTATTAAACTTAGTCCTGATATGACCTTAGATGTTACCAGGACGTAAAACTCCAACAATCAACTATTAAACTTTTTTCTAATTAGGATGACTGATTTAATCTTTCCTAGGATTTTGTTTGCCTTGGTTGCAATTTGTGTGAGCTAACTTCCTAGATGTCTTTTGACACAAAGTTGATTGTCTGCTTTTACATTCTGTGTGAAAATGATGGTTGAATAGTCATATGACAGAATCCAAACTGAACACTGAGAATGTGGCCTTTGCTGTCAACACATCGCTAAGCAACCATCAATCAATCAATGAATCAATCAGCTACATTTGGGATTATAATAATTGTCTTTTTTAGTTTTAGTTTTTTTAAATTTCTTTCAAATTATGGTTACTCACAAATATTATTTACCGACTTATGCTGTTGCTAAAATGCTTACTAAGGGCCCTCCGCTTCATTGTACCATCTTCTAATAAAAAGGAAAGAGGCTACATTACACCGTCGACCTTTCCGACAGAGTCTCATAATGCACTTTGTGGGAGTAGTGCATTAAGCACCAAGTGGTGAGTTAAAAAACACCTGGTCGCCGTGAAACATGAAGCTGTTAGAGGCGAACTGGTTGTAATAATGATGGGACTCCGCCATCTGAACCCCGCACATTACTAGTCTTCACAGGTCTGTTCTGCAATTGTCTGTCAGTTCCCACCTGTCGTTACTCTCAACAACTCATAAGGAAGAAAGGAAGACAAGTCACGCATGATTGGCAGTGAAGAGGTTGTGCTTTATTGGCATCAACCCCTGTTCATCTACTGGGAACCTATCACCCTCACTCCTTACCAACTGCCAACACAGATCCTCATCACTCCTACTTGTTGCCCACAGCCCAGTGTCTTTTGGAATTGATGTTGCTAGTTCAAGTGTAGAGAGTGGAGTGTCCCTTGCTAGAGAGCCCAGCCAAGAGTGCCTAGAGTTGGGTCTGTGTGTCAGGTATAAGGAATGCAGGTGACTGGGCTCACACAGCCAGCCAATCAGACACCCTCTACAGCCTGGGTGGGCGACGTCCTAATAGGGGGCAGCTGTCACTCAACCCCAGCTGCAGGTAGTGTCCATAATGTATGCAGGATGGCTGGGTGTGCTTGCCCATCGGGCCCGTGGTAACAGTTAGTTGTAGACAGTTACAACAAACATATATTAAAAATGCCCTTCCCCTCCACTTGCATTCTTTCTGGTGCATGAAGGGAACATTTCAATAATTATTAACAGTCTCTTAAGTATGAACATGACATCACAATCTCGGTCGCTCTGTGTTATCACATTTCCACATAGGCGCTTATGTCACAAAGCGAATGGGGCACCCATTGCTTCTCTGTTACATAATCCTGGTCCCAACTCCGTTGCCAAAGAATAATAATGTTCTTTGCCAATATATAAATCCGAGCCGAAAATCCGTATATTTTTACATGGTGACAAGGGAGCAGTGCGTCATCATGCATCAGGTAGCGCAAAGGGACACAGCTGGCCGCAGTATGCACACATTGGCCGTTCTTACATGCAATGTCAGTCATTTCTGGGCCTGGTTGGCCTATAACAACAATGTTTGTTTCTTTTTGTGGTTTCTTTTTAATATTTAAAAAAAAGAATTCTCTTTAAAAAAAATCATTTTACATTTATTTTATTGTTCTCAGGTCATAAAGATTCCAATTTAAGTGAGTTAATACAGGCCTGGTGTATGGATTTGCAGTAATTAAATGAGAAAAAGTATGTTCTCTATACATTGAAAATATACCTTTTCTGTTTCTATATAAATACAAGCAAATGTGTGTGTTTGTTTGTTTGTGTGTTTGTTTGTCTGTGTAGTCACAACAATTCTGACAAAAGAGTCTTAAATGGCAGTGAGTTGGTTGGAACTATGATGTTGGCAATGACCAAATTGATTGTGATAGTTATATTTTATAGCTGTTATTATTTAATCCAATAAATTGTTTAGTCATTAAAATTCGTTTTTTATTTATTTTCTTTCATTTATTAATTATTTATAACCCTTAGTATTTTATAGCTGTTATTGTTTAGTCCAATACATTGTTTGGTCATTAAAATTCGTTTTTATATTTTTGTATTTATTAATTATTTATAACCCTTAGTTATATGGCCTTCTGCATGAGCAAGTTTTTAAGTCCACGCGAAGCACAGCTTATAACCTTGGATAATATATATGTAATATATATCTGTGAGCGTGTTATATAATTAAGTTAGCAAATATGAATAAGATTTATCATTATTTATGTCCAACATTATGTGTGCCTTACGATGATTATGTATTTACTGCGAGCTATAAACTACTGCAAGACAAGCCCCAGCACTAGCACCGCCACTAGTACCTTCAACTCTCCGCTCCTGTGTGCCATTCCCACCCACGCCGTAAAAGTTTATATATATTTGCATGGGCTGGTGTATGAATGTGAGTCTCTGCATTGTCAGGATACCATTGTCCTAGGTTCACTGTGGACCTACCAAGAGTAGGTTCCGAATCCTCTTGATTTACTCTTCTTTTTTTTAAATTTTAAGCAAGCCTAAAAAGAAAACCCGCTTAGTTATTGATGGATCTGAGCTGTTTCAAACCGGAAGTATGTCCACCATACTGGCGTTAATCGGGGAACTTGTCAGGTGTGTGGCGGACTTGATTTGTCTGTTACTTTGGTCAGAATTTGGGCACATTGTACAGGTGTAGATGTGTACCATGGGTGCATCCTGTCCCCAATCACCTCACACACTCCACACTGAGCTGCTCGGACCACTGCGCCTCCACGGTTGGTTGTTGGAGTTTCAAGTCCTGGCAACATCTAAGGTCATATCAGGACAGGTATGGTATGCAGGTATTTGCAGGTATTGCAATACCTCAGGGAGTTTGAGGCCCCTGCCCTGCAGAGTTGTAAACCACTGCCTTGTGGTACAGGTTCTTGACAGAACCAAAGGCTAGGGGAGCAAACCCTAAACAGAAAACCATGTCACTGTGGCAGCATTAAGGGCGGTTGATGTATGGAACTCCCAACATCTCCCGACCAGCCACTGCAGGGACAAATAGTTTTGCGCCTGTCTTGACATGTTCTTGCCGGTGTGAAACCTCTATTTGCTCCCCGAGAGAGTGCCGCTGGTAACTTGCAAAAGCCAGCAGCACTTCAACACTTTTGCAGGCAGCTTTCATGAAATGTATACTTGAACGGACGTGGCTGCCCTCTATGGAAGATCTTCTGATCAAAAAGAATCTCCGGTGGACTGGACACCCCATGAGGATGTCATCAGACAGGCTACCAAAGCAGATCCTCTATTCTCAACTGTCTTCTGGTTACAGAAAGAGAGGGCGCCCTCGTCTCCGGTTCAAGGATACCATCAAGAGAAACCTGAAGCTGAGAGACATTAAGACTGACTCATGGACATCACTCTCACAGCAGAGAGCTAAATGGAGAGCGGCAGTCAAGTAATGAAAGCAGTCTTTGTCGCATCGCGACCGACAGCATGATGATGATGATGACCAACTTGTGACAGTGCGCACTCATAGCGAATTCAGAGTGCTGCCCCACTGGGAAAGCAGGCTGCCAGCACCATGACTCGACCAGGAATCGAACTCCCGACCTTGCGTACGGGAATCCGGCGCTCTACCGATTAGGCCATCGCGTCCGGTGCCCCTCCACGGTGAACGACGGGCAAATGCTCTCACTGCTATGTCAAATCAGGTACGCGCCGCAACAGAGCTAAGAACTGTCACCCATTAGCCAGGCATTAGTTTGCTAAACTCCTCCCCCGCAGTGCCTGCAGCCTGCTGCGTCATGTAATGACCTGTGTGTGTGGGGGGGGGGGGGGGTGAGGGAGGGAGAAGGGGATGCAGCTCTCTTCCCGCCACCGTGTGTCACTCCGACAGCGTGACATTAATGGAGGGGTTTGGCTTCTTGGCGAGTATCTTACGGTAATTGTACAAATTGAAATCCTGGCTGGCCCTGACAAGTCAACTATAGAGGGCGCTGCCGGGCTGACGGTCGAGAGGCTAGGGCTGGGCGGTGGCTCGAATTGCCAGGTCGACAAGGCAGCACCCGGCCTATCAGAACCGGCTGTGTGATGCCCTATCTTCCGTCCAGCATTTCGGCCAAGCTTGCCTGCAATGTGGGTTTGCAGTAAGAGGGCCTTTCCTACCATCATCTTCGGTCATCATTTCACGCTGTTGTGTATGTGTCTGTGTGTGTAGAGTGGAAGAGGTGTTGAGGTAATTTTAAAATATGCACACATCTCACGGGATTTCTTTTCCATTAGAACATATTAATGTTAGATTGGAGTGAGTCATGCAAATAAAGTTTTTTTTTTTTTTATGTCTGCTTTATGATGGTGGTCACTCTTGTGTGAAATATATTCACCATGATGATAAGGGGGCTGGGGGAGGGGTGCATACACAGAAGGAGAAGATTGAGATCGCCTTTGCAGATTTGACCATTCGCGCGTGCAGTCTATGGTTACCCTGATGAAAATGCCCAAGAGTATTGCTGTTGTTGTTGTCATTGAAGTCCTTATGGGTGTTGTTGGAATATTACTGTTGGTGTTGGAGTAATGCTAGTGTTGTTGGAGTATTGCTGTTGGAGTATTGCTGTTGGGGTAGTATTGCTGTTGAACTATTGTTGTTGGAGTATCGTTGTTGTAGTACTGCAATTGTAGTATTGTTGTTCTAGTATTGTTGGTGTTGGAGTATTGGTGTTGTACTATTGCTGTTGTGTAGTATTGCTGTTGTTGAACTATTACAAGAGTGTTGTTGTAGTATTGCTGTTCTAGTATTTCTGTTGTAGTATTGCTGTTGTAGTATTGCTGTTGTAGTATTGCTTTTGTAGTATTGCTGTTATTATATTGCTGCTGTTGCTGCTGCAGCAACGCTCTGCCCCCACCCACCCCAACCCACTGTTACATTCCGAATCGCAACATCACACTCTCCCAGTCAGCGCGCAATCTTCGCTGGTACCCGGTGACCATGCCATACTCCATTCCCGTCCAGACACCCTGTACCGGACCAGGACAGCCACCACTGATAGGATCACGCGAACAACCAGTGACATCTAACCACTCCACTTCCACCACCCCGCCCCTAACACCCACCCCCACCACGCACCCGCTCACCAGCACACCAGCCCTCCCATCCACACTCAGTCCGAGGCTCACTTCCCGCCCCCAATACGCACGCATACCACCCCACTTCCGGCAGGCCCATGTTCCGCAACCCTCTGCGCATGCGTTATGTTCACATCGCCCATTCCGAACGCTGTTATCCACACCCGACGCACTGACTGGCCGCGCGCACTCCTCATGCCATCCCGCCCCACGTCCCACGCCTCGCGCCCCGCCGTTCCCCCCGGGGCCGTCACCCCCGGGGCCGGATGCGGCCTCCGGGCGGGCAGCGGGCCTGTGGGCCGGCGGCTGCCCGTCCGTCTCTGGGCCGCCCGACCCCCCGCGCCGCGCGCCTACCAATTTGTATGCAGGGCGGGCGGGTTAGGCCTGCTGGGTGATCAATGGCTCGTACCCCCGCCGTTTACCGGAGGCGCTGCGACTGCGAGGTGCTGCGCTGGTGCTGCGAGTTAGCGGCTGATCCTGCGCGGTGGGAGTCTGTGCAGAGGGACTCAAAGCGCGGGGTGGGGGGGGGGGGGGGGGGGGCGGAGTGGAGAGTGGGAGGCGGTGTGAGGTGGAGCAGTGGGAAGGGTGGTGAAGGGGTGAGATAACGAGTGGATGATGTCCGAATGAGTTCAGCGTCCGTCTCCCGTCTTGGTAGATCGTGGGATTCGAACCAGCAGGTTCGAATCCTGGTCGAGTCAAAGCAATGACTTACAAATTGATACTTGTCGCTCCCTAGCCAGGCGCTCGGCATTATTAGGATAGGGCAATGACTGGGTGGCTCAGTGTCAGGATAATGTGACTGAGTGGGATATCAGGTTATGCTGGTGGTCTGGTCTTCCAGTGTGGCAGCAATATAAAGTTGCCATGAGTGCGCACTGTCACAAGTCGGTACCCGTTCTCATATGGCCATAGATGTTGCCAGGACGTAAAACTCCCACAACTAATGTTTGGGAGGTTGGTATGGCGAGGGGATACTGATGGGGCAGGCGGTGTGAGGCAAGGTGGCGGGCAAGGAGTGGCGGGACTGGAGTGAGGAAGGGGGCCGGGGGGGGGGGGGACGGCCGTGTGCTTATCACAGCGAGCCGCCTCTTGCTTCATTCGCAGAGACGGGGTCGCCACCCCGGGGCCGCCCGGGCGGCACCGCGCGACGGGGGCGCGGCGAGGCGCGACCGGGACGTTTATAGGGCGTGACGAGGATGGGTCGGGCAGGCTACACCATGTGTGAAAAGACATTCAAAGTAGAATAAGACCTGCCAGTGCGCACTCCCAGTTGGTGTTTCCTAAGTTATACTAATGTGTGTATGTATATATGTATATAAATATATAAATATATATTATATATTATAAACAGTTGGCCCCAGATAAACAGAACAACGATAAGACTGAAGTGGTTGAGAAGAAGATATATTGTCTGGTGGTGATATATTAAAGTTGCATAGTCTGATGAAAACAACATTTTCAAAACCAAAACAATTATCTAGATTTGATTCTACATATCTAACTTAGATGCTGGTGTACTTATTAAACATTTGTCACATATAAGGGGATACTGAGTCAATTAATAGAACCTGTTACTGCAGAAGCCGGTGGTGTTAGAGTTTTGGCAAGCTTTCCAAAATTTATTTACCATGTTTCCATTTCAAATATCTCAAATGTTAGCAATTTAAAATAAAAGTTACTTCAACCTAAAGTAAGGTAGATTATAATGAACAACCTTATATGTTTATCTCAGAAAATGAGAGAAACTCAAAACCATCGGACTATGCAACTTTAAATGCGCACGTAAAGTTCAAATTTAACCGGCCAAAAGGCATGGTATATATATATATATGATATGATATATATATATATGAAATGATATATATGTATATACACGTACACACATTGAGTTGAGTTACCGGATGGGAGAATTGCTTCCTTACTCTTCCATTCATTTGGTGTGTGCACGGCTACAATGGATCCAGACCATGTCTCGTTCTCCATCGATATCTGAGAGTGGATCTAGACAGACACCTAAATTATGACCTCTGCATAACAAATACTATCAAAAAAGTAAACCATAAAATATGGCTACTGGCTAAACTGAGATACTACATGACTGAAAACATTCCAAATTAAAATATATAAAGGCATGATCCTCCCGTACTTTGACTATGGCGATGTAGTATACATGGGAGGAAATACAAAACTATTAAACAAACTACAGGTGCTACAAAATAGAGCCCTCAAAGTATGCCTTCAGGTGCACAAAAGATATCCCACAATCGAATTACATAAAAAATGAAATGCAACACTACTAACGAGTAGAAGGGAAACACACCTCAAAATACTAGCACACCATTACACCACAAAACCAGGCTACACAGCAACTCCCTGAAGGGACACCAGGAAAATGGCGGCCCCCAGTGCTACTTACAGCAATAAGTAACACACAAATTTATGAGAGAAGTGTACTAGCCATGGTGGCACATGCCTGTAATAATCAACCCACACAACAATGGGCAATCAAAAGCCTGGACCACTATAAAAGTTTCTTAAAGAAAACATAATACACAACCACCTACTGAAGGAACAATATCTCACCTGACTGTGGGCGCAGTCACTGCTTGCTGTGTTCTGGCACAAAAAGCAAAAGACAGGCCAGAAAAAATGGTAGATATTACAAATACGGAAACTAGCCATACTAAGTACTAAGGAATTCGAAATGGCTATCACCATAGGGCGCAGTCCGTCTGGGTATGTGTACTGGTACAAACCAAAGCAGAACCGGGCAGGCCACAGTCATGCATCCGATTCACCCTGAAATACAAAATGGGTAACCATACAACACAACCATCCCACCTAGTCGCAGTCCTGAAGGGTCCAGGGGTGTTCTGGCACACTGGTGTACTATCTAAGGACAGGGCTTGGGTGAAAGGATGCTGTAACAAACCACAATGGGATGGAATCCTCTCCTGCAGGCCTGCATGTCATCTGTTTAGATGTACATAGTAGGCTAAGTTATCATGTACAGGTTAGGAAAAAACTTTGAAAATTAAAAAAAAACTAATATAGAAACTACTAACACCCAAAACCACAAAAGGTTGGCCCGAGAAAGATCAAGTAAACACTCCTGAGTGCGGGACCAGACCAATCCAGTATCACAGCTGTCCAGTGTTGAAAACAAGCACCCTCACGGGAGCTTACACGTTATGGGCAGAATAGAAAACTTGTCACAAAAAATATTAATTTTTTGTTTTAAATGTACTTATCTAAAATAACCATAATCTATTTGCCATACTCACCCGTGGGTTTGTAGCCGTTCCCCCAAAACGCCATACTCAAATATTAGTACCCCACGGAAATGACATTTGAAAATGCAACGTTAGCGCCCTCGTTGTCTCATCTCGCTATGGAATTTAAACAAAAAAATTAATGTAATTATTTGGGAGGGGGGTGTGGGTCTGAGGTCTGGGGGGGGGGGGGGGGTCTCGCTTCGTCCTGAGTGTTTATTCGTCTTTGCCGCTGTGTATGTCAGGCTGGTTCTGGCGCGACGTAAACAACACACACCAGGCGGCGCTGCGATGGGAGCTGGACATGCGCACTGGGGTGTATATTGGGTAGGATAAGGCGCGGCTGCGTTCGCCGCGTGGTGGCGCTGTGACAACTGCGGTCAGTTGGTTAGCCAAGTGTGTCAATCTACGTGAAGAGAGCAGCTTAACTTGTGGCACTGTCGACTCAGGTAGTGATTGCCCCTGTGGAAGCAAGTCGCTAGTAGACTAAAGACCCTTGAGGGTTAGTGCTATTATATTTGGGTCACAGTTCAGCTTAATATTGGTGGCATTTTAAAGAACCCGGGACGAATGAACCTTTAGGGACGAAAAGAGCCCAGTGGCAGCCACACCGGTCCCAGCAGTGTGGTAGCCTGCAGGTATCCACAGCAAATATATATAATAATACAAATAATAATAATAGAATTTCCATCCGCATATTCTAGCATAATACTTATACATCACACATATATATACATGTATGTATATATATATATATATATATATATTTAACCGTTCAGCTATTTCGCTCCGCCTAAGGCGAGCCTACGTGTTAATTTATATAATTATTTTCATGTGAATTTCCTGGGCCTGCCGCGGGCCGCCACCGCCTCTTGTCCCATCTGCAGGTAGACCGCTTCCGTCGGTCTAATTCCCGGGCTAAGGGCGGACAGCCACAGTATCATAGAAATACAGTTTTTGTCCCTTCCCCCGCATTTATATAATAAAGAAGTTACTTATTGTTTCAACTAACTGGCTCTACTCCCCGCCATTCGGTGTGTGTTAATATACTGTAATTTAATCCAGAACTAAGCAGACACTCCCTGTGGTGCTGCCGCTGTCACTGATAATCAGCCTACGTTATTGTCTTTCCGCGCTAAATATCACTACGTTAATTCTGGTTTTCATTAATAATATATCTATTAATATCCCCGCAGAAGGGTTGATTGGCTGCTTAAAGCCTACCAGGCAGAAGGCCCTTAATTACATATAGAACGATCGAACATCAATATCAAGTTGACCATAGCGGTGAATATACATAGAGACTGGAGAATAGTAAAGAATACAAGGAACTTTCCAATCACTTTTAAGAGCTCACGGATATATTCTTACCCTACTAGTACAATCGGTTTCTCTACTAATGATGAATACTCATAACTGCAACCCTTCCCACCTTTATTACTTTAAAAACACTTCCGAATTCTGACAATAAAGGCCTAAATGTCGTCTAAAACATCAGAGCGTGCAAAAACACGTCCGATGGGTCTGAGCCCGAGCGCTCGACCTTCCATCGTTGCTAGGAGAGTCACAATCTACATCTCCTAGCAACGCTTTACGGCCATGAACCCGGCCCCGCATTTGATGGCCGATGCGGGCCTGTCCCAGTGAGCAGCCCACATTTCAGAAATGCGAGTTGCTCGGCCCAAGCCCGCAACAGTCATAGCTCGAGTGTAGTCTCACCCACTTCACATATATATCCGTTTGCCACCTGGTGGCGCTGTGACCACTGCGGTCAGTTGGTTAGCTGAGTGTGGCCATCTATGTGGGGAGAGCAGCTCAACTGTCGACCCAGGTAGCGATTGCCCTTGTGGAAACAAGTCGCTGGTACGCTAACCCTTGAGGGTTGGTACTAATATATTTGGGTCACAGTTGAACTTGATATTGGTGGCGTTTAACAAATCGAAAGCGCAAATGAACATATGGGCGCGCCGCTATGGACGAAAGGGGCCATTGGCAGCGCCATCAGTTACAGCAGTGTAGTAGGCTGCACATATCGGCAGCAAATATATATAATAATACAAATAATAATAATAGACTTTCCATCCGCGCCTTTATACTCGCATAATACTTATACATCACACACACACATATATATAAATATATATATTACAGCAGAAATTCAAAACCATCGGATTATGCCACCTAAAAATAATAATATGTTTACGGATTACCAGCTAAAGCAATGTATATTATAATGATCAACTTATATATCTTCTTTTTTTTATATATTTTTTTTAAATGCTACGAACTGAAAAAAACACCATCGAGCTATGCAATTTTAATCAATGAATGTTTAAACAAAATTCCGAAACCCCACTCACCAATGTTTCTTGGCGTGCGCCATTTTGGCTCCCTACATGTGGCTGTGGTGTGTACTTAGGGTGGGGTGGGTGGTCTTAAGGCGGTGTCGTGCCGGGAGGTGGCCGGCTGAATGTCGTGCCGTTGCCGGCTGTGTTTGGCTGCCAAGAAAGGTGATTGCCTTCGTGTTACCGGAAACGCCTCACTGTCCGCCGCTGATAAATACTTGTCAGCACGGTGGCTGAGCAATGGGGTGAGTGAGTGATTGAGGTTTGATGCCCTAGCAACGCCTGAGGTCATTTCATGACCGGTACTGACTAATGGCAGTTATGTACTTCTGGCGGCTTTATACTGCTGCCTCGTTGGGGTATCATTCCGCCGCCACCGCCGTGGAATGAGGCGAGGGCTAATTACATCTTAGCTGGGGATCGAACCAAGGGCCTTCCACGTGAAGAGCGGGCAGTGTACTACTAGGCCATGCCGTAGAGGAAGCTGCTTATAATTTATATAGATCTGGTGAAGATATGAAATAGTCAATAGATGCTTTTAATCTGTGCATGTCAGGCTTTTTTTTTAAAGTTGTGTTGTGCAGGCAAGCAAACAAGTAGGGTATGTAGGGATTAATAATATAACAAAGTTCACTATGAATCTCTTGACCATTATTTAATTTGACGTATACGAAAGGCACAACCCATGTAATTTGTCCGAAACCTTTCATTGAAGCAACAGAAATATCCTTGCGGCAACTTTTTGCAGGGTAGGCTTGCTCAACCTGAAACAATTTTTGTGTTAGTCCTTATGAATAGCTGCAGCTTATATATATTATATATATACTCTATCCTAAATTGGGTCCTGGGTGGGAATGTCCTTTCTTGACTAGAGTTAATGTTGCATAGTCCGATGGTTTTTAATTTCTGTATTTTTTCTGAGATAAATATATTAGATCGATCACTAGTATCTACTTTACATTAGTTCAAAGTTACTTTTATTTTAAATGGTAAACTTTTGAGATATTCTTGCCAAAACTCTGACACCATAGGCTTCTGCAGTAACAGGTTCTGTTAAATTGACTCAGTATTACCTTATACGCAGTAACAAATGCTTAATAAGTGCATCAGTATCTAAGTTAAATATGTCAAATCAAATCTAGATAATTGGTTTGGTTTTGAAAATTTGATATTTCATCGGACTATGCGGCTTTAAGCTGAGGCTGAGGGTAATACATTTCTGGCTTCTGTTGTAAAGTGTTGGGTGCTCCATGTTGGTTGGTTGTTGTTTTACATGCTAGCAACATCTAAGGTCCTATCAGGACGGGTACCAGCTTGTGGAAGTGCGCACTGATGGTGACTTTATAGTGCTGCCCCACTGAGAGACCAGGCCGCTAGCACCATGACCTGATATCCCACAGTCACATTATCCTGCTACTGGGCTAACCAGTCCTTGCCCTATCCTAGTAATGCCAAGCGCCAGCCTATGTAGTGACAAGTATCAATTTTATAAGTCCTTGGTTTGACTCGGCTGGGATTCGAACTCCCGGCCTTCCGTACGGAAAGCCAGCGCTTTATTCTACTGTTGTGTTGCGTGATGTGTTTCTTGTATTGTGCTGTTGCATGTTCTTGTCCCTCGGTGTGGGTTCCTGTTTGTATTGGGTGAGTGGGGGTGCTGGTATGTCACTGTTCCAGTGTTGCGTTCCCTGTGATGTTTGACAGTTTGTCCCTGCGCCTCGATGTGGGGTGTCACTGTGTTGTTGATTCGCATGTCTCTCTAGACATGATCAGGGTGTACTCTGGGATAGCTTTGAATCTAGATGCATTGGTGTGTGTGTGTGTGTGTGTGTGGTTATGGCGTCACTGTATTGTGGTGTAGTATTGGATGTCCAGTGTATGGGGTGTGATGGTATGTTACTGGTGTGACCAGACGGGATGGCCGTCTTCCGTTTTGGTAGATTGTGGGGGTTCGAACCCTGGTCGAATCAAATCAATTACTTAAAAATCTATACTTGTCGTTTCCTGGCCAGGCGATCGGCATTAGTAGGAAAGGGCAAGGACTAGTTGGTGCAGTGTCAAGATAATGTGACTGAGTGGGATATTAGGTCATGGTGCTGGCAGCCTGGTCTCCCAGTGGGGCAGCCCTATAAAGTCGCCATGAGTGTGCACTTTCACAAGTCGGTACCCATCCTGGTATGAGCTTATATGTTGCCAGGACGTAAAACTCCAACCCACCTATTACTTGTGTTCTGGTTAGGCGTTGGAGGTCGGATATATGTTTAGTGTCCGTGTGTCTGGGCATGGTGATGTTATAGATTATGTATCTCGTGGTGTTATTTGTGTTCCAGTATCTAGGTGCAGTGGTATATTATCTGGGTTGCGGTATTATATCCAGTACCTTCGTGTGGTGTCTAGGGGTGGTTGTATATCACTTGTGTTGTGGTGTTGGCTGTCCTGTGTCTAGGGGTGGTGGTATATTACCTGTGTTGTGGTGTTGGCTATCATGTGTCTAGGTGTGGTGGTATATTACTTGTGTTGTGGTGTTGGCTGACCTGTGTCTAGGTGTGGTGGTATATTACTTGTGTTGTGGTGTTGGCTGTCATGTGTTTAGGTGTGGTGGTATATTATTTGTGTTGTGGTATTATATCCAGTACCTGGGGTGGTGGTATATTATTTGTGTTGTGGTGTTAGATCCAGTATCTGGTGTGGTATATTATTTGTGTTGTGGTGTTAGTTCCAGTATCTGGGGTGGTGGTGTATTACTTGTGTTGTGGTGTTAGATCCAGTATCGGGTGTGGTGCTATATCATTTCTGTTGTGCTGCTGGAAGTGTATGTATGTGGTGTGTGAGATGCGGCCAACTGTCTAGTGCAGGCTAAAGAGCTGTGAGGGGCACACTGGGGGCCTCCAGGCCCTTCCCTACCCCTACACCCTCCACAACCATGTCAGCCTCCTCCCACCTTCGCTTCATTAACCTCGGGCCCACGTCAGGGAACCGGCCATCACGCTGCCATCATCGCTCTATGGCCTGACCCCTGACCCCATCTCCCCACCTGCAGCACCACCTTTCGGCTGGTTGGGCCCCAATTGCCGACATTGTGTGGGGACGCTGGGGCGTGTGGAGGGGAGGGGTGGGTTTCCAATCCGGCCGCGTTCCTGCCGGCCACTACTTCCGGTCGGACCCCGCCTGCAGCGCCGCGGTGTGATGGATGTGAATATCGAATCAGCGCCTAATATGTGCGGCTGGGGCATGTTTGCTTTACACTTGAAAGCTGGTCATCAGATAGGGATCAGCGGGTGTGGGTGTAGGTGTGTGCCGAGAGAGTACACAGTCAGGCGGCTATTGTCTGTTCATCATACGAGCAATCAGCCAGTGTGAGTGTGTGCCGAGAGAGCGTACTGTCAGGTGGCTATTGTCTGTTCACCATCTGAGCAATCAGCCAGTGTGAGTGTGTGCCGAGAGAGCGTACTATCAGGCGGCTATTGTCTGTTCACCATCAGAACAATCAAGCCATGTGGGTATGAGTGTGTGTCGAGAGAGCATCCAGTCAGGCGGCTATTGCTTGTTCACCATCCAAGCAATCAGCCAGTGTGGGTGTGAGTATGTGTTGAGAGAGCACTCAGTCAGACAGCTATTGTCTGTTGACCGTACGCACAATCAGCTGGTGTGGGTGTGTGAGCGTGTGCCGACAGAGCACTCAGCTGGATGGCCGTTGCTTGCTCACCGCCAGCTATCTCCATTTGAAATTCAACTATTAAAAAAACAAAAAAAACTAACACACATGTCATTCTCCTCGAAAAAAGTCAGCGGTTGAAACTACAGGGACTGGCAATTTCGGCTCATACTGCTGCTCACGCGCAAATAGACCATAGAAATTATTCGTGAGAAATGCAAATTTATTCCGAAGCTGATCGATTTCACGAAGTGACGATAATTGGGGTGGAGGTGGCCTTGTTCGACATGTAATGGGGAGGGAGACGGCAGACTGCGCCGGGCCGGGCGGAAATTATCACCCCAATAAAACAAAGCAATTTAATTGACGCAAACAAAGGTAAAAAACACCCCACGTCAGGGCGATTCGCGTTAATTCAGTAATTACTTCCGAGCCTGTTAAGCAATGCCTCCGCGGGCGCGCAAAAAAAAGAGTGGCGGACGCGCAGGGGATTGTGGGTAAATGCAGTGCTTTAACCAAGGTGACGACGGCCGACCTTCTCGACTTCTCCGGTGAGGAAGCGCTGCACGTACAGATACCGGAAGTTAAGTAGCTGCTGAACGGAGATCACGTGTGTGTATCGGAAGCAGGTAGTTTTGGTGGATGTCGGGTTTTTTTAGCGTTCATTTTACAGCGGGTATTTGTTATATACTGGTATCATTCTAATGTGTCCGTAGCTGTGATGCGATGGGCGGAGGTGCTAACACATTAGCTAAATGAAATCAGGCCTAATACGTGTATTCCGACGTACCAAACTTGGTGTCTACCTATCCAGGCCTCCATGGTGGGAGGGCCAGCTTTTGGGAGCTCCGTAGCCCAAGTGGGAACATTTTTGGTGAGGCGCCCCCTAGGTTCACAGCCGATGTCTGTTTTACTTTTAGTGAAATGATTTACTACAAGACTTAGAGTAGATTAAATGATTTACAAGACTAGAGTAGATTACGCTAGTGAGGGGCCCCATTGGTCCAATTGGCTTAAAGCCGGGGTAGTAAGTTCAAAACACTACCCCACAAAAACACTACAGTAGTGTTTTGAACCGAGGTTCAAAACACTACGGGAGTGTTTTCAACTTAGTTGAAGGTAGGTTCAAAACACTACTGTGGCCACGCTCAAAACACTATCCTTAAGTTCAAAACACTACCTCTAAGTTCAAAACACTACTCTAAAAAGATGTTATAATTGCTGCATATTCATTTTAATTTGTAGTACGGTGAGGCAGTATGCAGTAGGGTGGGGCAGTATGCAGTAAAGAGGGGGCAGTATGCAGTAAAGTGGGGCTGTATGCAGTGAGGTGGGGAAGAATGTAGTAGAGGGGCAGTGTGCAGTAGGGTGGGGCTGTATGCAGTGAGGTGGGGAAGAATGCAGTAGGGTGGGGCAGTATGTAGTAAGGTGGGGCAGTAGGGGTTGTTGTCATTGGTTGTTGTTTTATGTCCTAGCAACATCTAAGGTCATATCAGGAGGGGTACCGAATTGTGACAGTGCACACTCATGGCGACTTTATAGTGCTGTCCCACTGGGAAACCAGGCTGCTGGCATCCTTGACCCGATATCCCACTCTGTTGCATTATCCTGACACTGAACTAACCAGTCCTTGCCCTATCCTAATAATGCCGAGGCCAGTCTAGGAAGCGACAGGTATCAATTTTATGGTCATTGGTTTGACTCTACTGGGAATCGAACTACCGACCTTCTGCACGTGAGGCCCATGCTCTACCTATTAGGTCACTGCGCCCGGTGGGGCAGTAGGCAGTAGAATGTGGCTGTATGCAGTAAGGTGGGGGAGAATGTAGTAGGGTGGGGCAGTGTGCAGTAGTGTGGGGCAGTATGTAGTAAGGTGGAGCCTATGCAGTAGGTTGGGGCTGTATGCAGTAAGGTGGGGAAATATGCAGTAGGGTGGAGAAGTATGCAGTAGGATGGGGCGGTGTGCAGTAGTTTGGGGCAGTATGTAGTAAGGTCGGGAGTAGGCAGTAGAAAAGGGCTGAATGCAGTAAGGTGGGGAAGTATGCAGTAGGATGGGGCAGTGTGCAGTAGTGTGGGACAGTATGTAGTAAGGTCGGGCATTAGGCAGCACCCCTGCCGCCGTACGTCGCGCAAACAATATCCCGCAAGGGAAAGACCCTTACTCCTAAGGGAGGTTCGGTGGTGGCTAGACCAGCTACACCACCAACCGTGGAACCCAAGGTTTTAACCTTGGAACAATGTACGACTGCCATTCGTCTAAGCGAGGAGCCGGCTACAGGCGAGGCAGTTCAACCAGAACCAGCCCCGCATCCATATAACATGCCACCAACGGTGGAGGTAAATGGAAGTGAGGTAAGTTGTACTACTGCCTCCCCAATCTCGGTATCCACTGAGGGTTTACTAGACCTTAGTGAGTTGCCGATCACTATAACCTCTAATGAGGATGACGACGACCAGGGCGCCTATTCACACGTTACCCTTACCGATTCTCCCCGGAAAACCGTTCCGATGGCTGGGGCTGTATGCAGTAAGGTGAAGAATAATGCAGTAAGGTGTGGCAGTGTGCAGTAGTAGGGTGGGGAAGTAGGTAGTAGATGGGGCAGTATGTAGTAGGCTGAGGTAGTATGCAGTAGGGTAGGGTGGGGCAGTATGTAGTAGGGTGGGGAATAATGCAGTAAGGTGCAGTATGCAGTATGGTGGGGCTGAATGAAGGAGAGAGGGGAGAATGTAGTAGAGTGGGGCAGTATGTAGTAAGGTGGGGAAGAATGCAGTAAGGTGGGGAAGTATGTAGTAGCGTGGGTGGTATGTAGTAGGGTGGGGCAGTATGTAGTAAGATAGGGCAGTATACAATAAGGTGTGTCAGTATGCAGTAAGCTGGGGCAAAATGCAGTAGGATGGGGGAGTATGCAGTAAGGGCGTTCATGATGCAGTAAGGTGGGGCATAATGCAGTAGGTTACATATTGCGGCACTACAGCCCACACTGCCCTGTCATGATAGTGTTTTAAACTTGGTAGTGTTTTGACCGTACGTAAGGGTAGTGTTTTGAACATAAGTTCAAAACACTACGGTAGAACGGGGTAGTGTTTTGGTGCACGGTCTACAGGACTGCATACTGGTACATGTACAAACAGCAAGTGATATTTTATTTAAAGTAGAATATAATTCTTTTGCACTATTGGCAGGGATGAGCATTTCTCACCGATCGTCAGTTTCCTGACTTTTGGGGATTGGTTTTGACTTGTAGTCCTATATACAGGGATGAGAATTTACTGCCGATTAGCGCTTCCCGACTTTTGGGCAATGTCCCACCTTTTTAGTCCTATATACAGGGAATGAGAATTTTCCATTGATTGGCGCTTTCCCGACTTTTGGATAATGACCCATGTTTTTAGTCCTATATACAGGGATGAGAATTTACCCCGATTGGCGCTTTCCTGACTTTCGGCTAATGGCCCACGTTTTTAGTCCTGTTTACAGTGACAATAAACTCAGCTACGTAAATATATACATGCGTATATCTAGGATATACTGGTGTAGGGAGGGGCGCAGAGTTCCCCTGTCGTAAGTTGGCATGTAACTATTGACCATTTGGGGTTCGAATCCATCAGGTGGTGCCACCACTCCACCTTTCCTCGGGCCCCTCCGTGTAGCACCTTGGCCTTTCCCTCGCTCGCCTCGACCGGGCATCACCTGCTCCTGTCCTGTTCTCAATTTTTGTTTTTTAGGTATTATAACTTGATTATTGCTATTTCACTTATGTTATTGTTATGGTCTTGATGCTTATGCTACACTATGTCTGATTAGCCTGGATCGCTTATTATTATTATTATTATTATTATTATTATTATTATTATGGGTAGGGCGGGTTGCCCAGCCAAATATGGTTACAGTTGAGTCATGGTTACGGTGCGATGATATAAGCCAAATAAAACTAACTATATTCGCCTATTAGTTTCTGTGTTGGTCTGCCCCCTCCTACAGAGAAATATTATTTGAAATTTGCTGGCATGTTTATTTAACACTGTTTACATTTCCTTCATGTCTATGTATTATCACAGATCATTTGGAGCTGGGATATAGCCAAGATTTTATGGGCTTTATTTTTATTTAAAAGGGCATGGAAGCATCGGGTGAGTACACTTCGCCACAAAAACACAGTGCATTTGATAGATTGTACAGCTTGGATGTCTGCTGACATTTGTGAAAAAGCGTACCAATCTGCTTGTTTTGTTAACCAGATCAGTCAGTCCAGCTAAGTCACTGTCACGTGACTCAAAGTTCTGAGTCACGTGACAGTGACGTAGCTGGTCAATGTTTCTATCCTCATTTAGAGTTCCAGTGTCAATTTCCGAGCGGATTTCAACTTTAAAACAACACTGCATTGTTTTTGTTATTTTTTCAAACGTCATTGGCACACAACTGGGAAACAACTCTTATGTTCTCCATTAACTAAAACTGCTGAGTCATTCTATACTCTGATGATCAAATACACATCCATAGTGACACCAATACGCCCTGCTACTTATAGCTGGGACAAGGAGCTTACTCTCTATTCTCCATTAACTCAAACTGCTGAGGCATTCTCTACTCCGATCATCAAATATACAACCATTCTGACACCAGTGCCTCCCAACACTTATATGATTCAGCTCGGACAAGGAGCATAACACGAGTGGCTATCATGTCGGTGTCCAGTTAGAAACCATAGATAGTGGTCTGATAAATGGCTAGTAAAAGCTAGCGTTGCACTGCTTGGCTCTAGGTTGTTCTTATGGGGGAAGTTGATTTGACTGGTAATTGAGTGTCATTACCCGACGTCCTCTCATTTACCCAGGCCGGAGTGCTCACTCCCCTTCTGTCTCCTGCTGGCAATCACTGCCAACTTTTACCTCCCACCCACCCTTCCAATACCTCCCAACCTCTACGCGCTTCACTTCCTCCAATATCCTACCCGCGTTTTATTTAAGCCACTCAATTATATATCAAGCTGCAAGTAGGTTGGTTGTTGGAGTTTTAAGTCCTGACAACATCTAAGGTCATATCAGGACGGATACTGACTTGTGACAGTGCACACTCATGGCGAGTTTATAGTGCTGCCCCACGATAACCTGATATCGCACTCATTCACATTATCCTGAGATTAAGCTAACCAGTCCTTGCCCTATCCTAGTAATGCCGAATACCAGGCTAGGAAGTGACAAGTATCAATTTGATACGTCATTGGTTTGACTTGGCCAGGGATTAAATTCCTGACCTTCCGCACGGGGAGCCTGCACTCTACCGATTAGGTTACCATATTCGGTCCCAAGCCTCAAATGTGCAACTATTTAGATAATATTGTCACTTCAGTGTTGTTAAGAAGCTGCCACGCTGTTGATATAATATAGGGCTTTGCGTAAAAGGAATGGAAGCAATAAAAAACACCTTCTTTTTAGTGTGTGTCTGTTAATGTTATTTCAAGGGTGCAGGGGTTGTCAAGCCAGCCTGGTTCCAGCGGCAGTTGTGATAAGTAGCTCCTACTAGATAGTGGAACATTAATCATAAGCCATACATTTTGCAGTCGCAAGGAGATGCATACATCTTGGCAAGTTTATTTTTTATGTTATTTTTATGTTTAAAAAAGATATATGCACACAAGCATACACTGTGTGTTAATGATATTTATGGTTACATCTTTAAGGGTGCATAGACCGATGAAGTATCACATTTTCAAAACAAAAGCCATCATCTAGATTTGATTCTACATATCTAACTTAGATACTGGTGCACTTATTAAACATTTGTTGCCGCATAGAAGGGAATACTGAGGCAATTTAATAGAACCTGTTACTGTAGAAGCCTATGGTATCAGAGTTTTGGCATGCTTGCCAAACCTAATTTAGCATGTCTGCACTTCAAATATATCAAAAGTAAGCCATTTAAAATAAAAGTGACTTAAAACTAAAGTAAAGTAGATTATGACAACCACTTTAATATATGTATTTCAGAAAAATAACAATAACTCAAAACCATCGGAGTATGCAACTTTAATATGGAGCGTTCGTGTAAAATATGTCATGGCCATAACCTTTCTAATAAAACAGGGTTTTTCCCCCCTCAACTGCCATCTCCACCCTCCCCCCGCCCCTTTAGGATGCCTGGTTGCTCTGTACTACAGCTCTCTGTTTTGCACACCCAGGCCCATCCCCCCCTGTCCGTTTGGACTGGCATCCACTCACTGCTTGACAATCCAATAGCCAGTAGGAGGCGCTTAGTAAACCTTATTTACCTATACTTTTTTTGCCCCACCTTGTTGATCTCAAGCCTCGCTCCTTCCCTCACACTACATGAGATTCACAATAACCTGATGTATATACATACATATTGACACCGGTGCCTGCCACTCTCTATTCCCCATTAACTCATTCCCCATTAACTCTATTCTACTTTCTCTACTCCGATCATCAAATATGCATCCACGTTGACACCAATATCTCCCACCACTTATAGCTGGGACAAGGAGCGTACTCTCTATTCTCCATTAACTCAAACTGCTGAGTCACTCTGATCCGATCATCAAATACATCTCCATATTGATACTAGTGCCTCCCGCTCTCTATTCCCCATTAACTCAAACTGCTGAGTCATTCTCTACTCCGATCATCAAATACACATCCATTCTGACACCAGTACCTCCCGTCACTTATACGTTTTAGCTGGGACAAGGAAAGCAGCACTAGTGGGTATCATGTTGGCTCTCATATTAGCGATATGATTAAAGTTGTATAAACTGATGGACCGATAATATCTTCGAAATCAAGACACTTGCCTACATTTGATCCTACAATCAAACTTCGATAATTGTGCAGACCGGACACGGTGGTCGAATCGGTTAGAGAACAGGCTTCCCATATGGAAGGTCGAGAGTTTGAACCCTAACCGAGTCAAAACAATGACTTACTAAATTGATACTTATTGCTACCCAGCCTGCTGCTAGGGCAGGGCAAGGATTGGTTAGCTCAGTACCAGGATAATGTGACTGAATGGGAAATCAGGTCATGGTGCTGCCTGGTCTCCCAGTGGGGCAGCACTATAAGTTCACCATGAGTGCGATCGGTCACAAGTTGGTACCAGTCCTGATATTACCTTAGATGTTGCCAAGACATAAATCACTAACAAACGAACAAAACATCAATAATGAAATGCACTTATTATTAAACATTTGTTGCTGCATAAGAAGGAACAGTGAGTCAAATGTGGTGTTCTCTGTGGCGGAGTGGTTAGAGTGTCTGACTTTTTTCTAGGTCGGACTCCTAATCTGAAGGTTGGTGATTCGATTCCCCATGCACCCACCTCTGCCAATTCGGATTTCCACTGCTGTGTATAACTTACAGCGTCATCAAAGGCCAGTTGCTCTCATACCATGTCTATGTGGTGTGGGAGCTTAAAAATCCCTTGGGTAGGTAAAAGTGTAGGCTCGGGCTTTCTATCGACAAACTGTCTACTGGTGAAAACAAGTCTATTCAGACTTATCCATGATCGGCAGTATAAATATTCAAGAGAAAAAAAAAAAAAAATGTAATGAGACCTGTCAATGCTACAACTTACAAGTAGCTCATGATGTCCAGCATTTTGGTGTGCATACAAAATTTATTTACTTCAAATATCTACTAAGTTGGCCATTTTGAATTTAAGTTGTTCCAAAATAAAGTAAAATAGATTATAAGTAATATAACCATCAATCTAAATGTCTTTTTTGCGGGGTTTTTTTTGTGTGTGGAGAATTTTAAAATATGTGGAAAAACTCATAGCCCAAATAGAAATGTTTAAGTCCTAGTCGCCGACAAGATTAATGTTGTGTAATGTGCGGCGGTCTTTGGTCTTGGAAAACGAGGTCGCCTGCACATGCACTATATAGTGTTGCTTCTGGATGGTTCCCAGAAATTTGTCTATTTACACAGCTTTGTTCTTAGGCTTGGTTAAATGCATGCTTGGTGAAGCGACTCAGCGATCGCTCCGTAACCGATTATCTCGGCGGGCCAGCGGGTGACGTCACGGTATGGGACGCCGCTAATGACGAGACAGGGACGCCTGCCTGTAGCTGGTTGCCTAATTTGCGCGTGATGGCGTCTTTGTGTTTGTGAGCTGGCCGTGGCGGTGTTCGTGCCTGGGTCCCGTCCATCGCCTCGCGACCCCTGGAGGCAGTTATCAGGCTTCCACCCCGCCACCACTAGGTGCCTTAACCGGCGTATTGGAGGGTCCCACTCACCCCCTACCGGCTACGGGTCGCACTAATGGCCGCACGCACTCGGCTGTTCCGCACTGGGTGGTGTGTGATGGTTTGTGTATGTGTGTGGTAGTGTATGTGAGGGTTTGTGTGTGTATCTGTGTGTGTTTACGGCTGGTTGGCTGATCTGTCTGGGTATTGATTGGATGGTTGTGTGTGAGGGTGTGTGTATGTCAATATGTGTATGTTAGTGTGTGTGTGTGTGAGGGTTTGTGTGTGTATCTATGTGTGTTTACGGCTGGTTGGCTGATCTGTCTGGGTATTGAATGGATGGCTGTGTGTGAGGGTGTGTGTGTGTGTCAGTGTGTGCAGCTGGCTAATCCATGTAGGCATTGCCCATGTGTGTGTACGCGGCTGCCTTTGTGTGAAGGTCCGTGTGTGTCAGTGTGTGTGGCTGGCTGGTGGCTGTGTGTGAAGGTTTGTTTGTATGTCAGTGTGTGTGGCTGGCTGTTCCTTGTGGGAATTGCCCATGTGTGTGTGCACGCGTGCGCGGCTGGCTGTGTGCGATGGTTTGTGTGTGACAGTGTGTATGGTTGACTGGTTGTGTCTGTCAGTGTGTGTGCCAGTGTGTGTGTGTGTGTGCGTGTGCGTGTGTGCCAGTGTGTGCGGCTGACTGGTTAATCCGTATGGGTCTTGGATGGCGGGATGTATGGAGAAGGGACTGGGGATTTCCCGCTGCCCGCCGCCCGCCGCCCGCCGCCCGCCGCCCGCCGCCCGCCGCCCGCCGCCCGCCGTGCAGATTAGCCGGGGTTGTGCCGCTAATCGTCTGTGGCCCTATCAGCCCGCAACACATGGGCAGGCAGCCACCGCCGCGGCACGTGCGTCCTGTCAGATGTACCACGTGTAGCAAGCAGTGTGACGTCACATGCTGTACTTGATGCATAACAGAACCAATACCAACATATTGCATGTGTCACATAGCGGGTGTGACGTCACAGGCTGTACTTGATGCATAGCAGAACCATCACCACCATATTGCAAGGGTCACATAATTGGTGTGACGTCACAGGCTCTACTTGGTACATAGATAGCAGAACCAATATCAATATATTGCAAGTGTTACCTGTCTGGTGTGACGTCACAGGCTCTACTTGGTACACACATATTAGAACCAATATTAACATATTGCAAGTGTCACATATCTGGTGCGATGTCACAGGCTGAGTCTACTTGGTACAGACATAGCAGAACCAATACCAACATATTGCAAGGGTCACATAGATGGTGTGACATCACATGCTGTATTTGGTACATTGTAGAACCAAAACCACATATTTCAAGTGTCACATAATTGGTGTGACATCATAGGTTGTAGGCCCTACTTGGTCCATAGCAGAACCAACACCAACATATTGCAAGTGTCACATAGTTGGTGTGACGTCACAGGCTGTACTTGGTATGCTTCACATAGCGACGTAGCGGGCATTGTAACGGACGGTTCCTCATAGTGACGAGCCGCGGTCTTTCAAGAAGGTAGATCAACCCCCTGTGGCCGGACAGGCACCGTCGAGTGGGTGCTCTTCACCAAAGCGCGTCTCAAGTCGCGGATATAACTTGTCGAGTGCAAAGCACGATAAGCCACTTCCGGTTGAGTCCGCCAGACGACCATTGGACCCTCCTCCCTCTCAGTCTGTGTTGAATGGCTTTGTTGCAACTTAAAAGCGCTGATCTACGCGCGTGTCCATTTCACCCGATGGTGACCTTTGGGTCATGGTTCAAGGTCACATTCCATCCGCTATTCATGCCTTTAACTGCACTGATTGTCTGTACCGGGCGCGGTGGCCGAATCGGTAGAGCACAGGCCTCGCATGCGGAAGATCGGGAGTTCGCAAGTTCGGTTCCCAGTCGAGTCAAACCAATGACTTAAACATTGATACTTGTCGCATCTTAGCCTGGTGCTCGAAATTATTAGGATAGAGCAAGGACTGGTTAGCTCGGTGTCAGGATAATGTGACTGAGTGGGATATCGGGTCATGGTGCCAGCAGCCTGATTTCCCAGTGGGGCAGCACTATAAAATCACCATGAGTGCATACTGTCACATTCATAATATATACATACATGCACACATACATATAGCGGGTCAACCACCCGATTACTGGTGGGTGGGTGTTAGGAGCGAGTATAGAATTCCAGGTTCTTATACTCGTGTGTAATCCTTATACAGTATATACATAAATACATGCATATACATGCATACTTACATGCATGTATACATACACATACATACATGCATACACACATGTATACATATATACATACATTTATACATACACACATACACCACATACAATGTACTGTGTACATACATATATACATGCATATGCATGCATGCACTCTTGCCTGAACATGCATTGCTTAAAAAAATTGTTTGTTTGTTTGTTTGTTTAACGACCCCCCAATCCCCACCCCAGTACAAAAAGTAGACATCGGCTATTGGGGGACCACATGCATTGCATGCATAAATTACGTCAGCACATTATGGATTACCAGTATGGACATGTATTTATGTACGCTATTATACACATATATATATATATATATATAGCATCGTCTATTATGTGAATATAGATAATCATAATAACCCTTGCCTCAGATTATATCTACCCAGAAAAATTATCTTCTTTTGTCTTTATTTAATTTTAAGTAACTCTTAAGGCCCGCCACATACACGTTAGTGGACGTAGTTGAACGTAGTGGAGGCTAACATAGTTGAACGTAGTTGAACGTACCGGCATCCATACTTCTCCGTCATGCTAACTTGGTAATAAGGTGGGTGGGTTCCGATTTAATCTTTGGACATGTTCAAAAGAGTGGCTATGTTAGAGGCTAACATTCTGTGGCGAAGTCTCCGTACTGTTAATGTTGAACATAGTTGAACGTAGTTGAACGTAGTTGAACGTACCGGCATCCGTGCCATAACATATTTATCCATACAAAAACCTGCCGTACACCAGTTTGTGATTTGTTCACGGTGCTGCTGCCTTCTAACATGTGTGTCAGCGGGGTGTCCCGCCCATACAATATGCATATATATATATGTGTCTGTTATTAGTGTGAATCAAACAGTTAATGATCCATATTGATGCTATATGTAATGCGCCTCCCCTAAGTGGTCATATCCCTAAATATACTTCAAAGGGGTGCCTCGACTACATGTGCTGATGATAATGCGATGAACCACTTAAGCAGGTTGGAGAGCTTACCTCGATTGGGCTATGGTGGTTAAATACCTCATTCGACCACCGGTTCAATAACCAAGGTCGAATTTTATATAGGATTAGTGTGCAGGTTCACAAATATGGTTGTGGCACACTGAGTTCTGGGATGTTTCCATATTGGAATACATCACTAGAAAGCAAAAAATTATATCTAATTTCTTGAATATTTCCAGGCCATTTAGTTGGGACCGGATTGAGTAAATTAGCAGTGAATATTAGGAAATAATTCAGTAGTTACAACATATGGCTACAGGCCAGAACTGCCCATGATAGTACTGTGTTGGTATAGCAGTAAATCCCAAACAATAGGGCACCTCCAGTCAACCATGGGGGTATATACTGGTCTTTGGCCCACTCATATACTTCCACTTGCCACTTGGGGAGGAGGTCCTGTGGGGGGACTTTTTGTATACCAATGTATATATGCATAATAACTAATTCACTAATGCATAATCACTACAAAGATGGCTTGTCTTGCTGGTACAACATTAAGAAAAACCTACCTTAAATATTATTGTATTTGATTTATTTTATTGTTGGTTATCATTTTTTATTTCTATTCATATTATTTAAGGGAAGGCGGGTGCCGGAAGGCCTGGTGCCAGGAGATGTATTCTTTATATACCAGTTTTTTACCACTATATGTATGCATAATATATAATTCGACCAATCAGGTCGTCGGCAGCGGCAGATTAGAATTTTGAATCGACTGTGACAGTGTGAGCGATTCTTGTGCAGAAGAAAACAGGCGACTCCGCACCCCCCTGCCCCCATTCCCCCCTCCGACCCCCCCCCCCCCCATCTTCCAGTTGGTTGATTTTTAGATATTTACATCCTGGCACCATCTTATGTCATATCGGGATGGGTACCAACTTGTGACAGTGTGTACTCATAGCAACTTTATAGTGCTGCCCCACTGGGAAATCTAGGCCACCAGCACCATGATCCAATATCTCACTCACTCACATTATCCTAACACTGAGCTAACCAGTCCTAGCCCTATCCTATTAATGCTGAGCGCCAAGTTAGGAAGCGACAAGTATCAATTTTGTAAGTCATTGGTTTGACTCGACTGGGAATCGAACTTCCGATCTCCCGCACGGGAGGCCTGCGCTCTACCGATTCGGCTAACGCGTCCGGTCCCTATCTTCCACGTGCATAGCAGATCCGCCAGACAAGTTAGCAATGGCGGCCATGTTTGATTTGTTTTCTGTCTTTATTCAATGCTATTAAAATAAAACATCTCCAAAAGCCTCTACCTGTCGGCTCCATCGATCCAACTGTCGATCCAACTTGCAGGCGAACAAGAACCTCTCGACGCAAGTGGTTGAAATGGCAAGAACAAGGCCTCTCGTTATTATTTCAGCAGAGCTGCATCAGACTATCAGCTGAAGCCGCGACGTTTCTTACGTAACGTCTCGTCACGTCACGCCACGTCAGGCCACATCACGCTAATCCCTAATAAGACGATACATTCAGACGCGGGGAACCGGCGTCAGGGTTCACCTATAATTAGTTTGCTTGTTGCTAGATATATTTTTAATTATAGTATAGTTATACGAGTCTTACCTTGGTACAGATGATGGATAACTGTTGTTTTACCGAGGTATAAGCCTCGGATAGATGTGGGCTAGGGAGAGGTAAGCACGTCCGGTACCAGCAATCTTAACCTACTTATTGAGGATAAAAATGACTTTCAAACAATGGATACTATTACTTTACCGAAAAGGTACACCAACGGAATAGATGTGGCAGGGTGTGGCGGGAGGGCCCTAGCCCACATCTATCCGAGGCTTATACCTCGGTAAAACAACAGTTATCCATCATCTGTACCAAGGTAAGACTCGTATAACTATACTATTTTACCTCGGTAAACAGCCTCAGGCTAGCCTCAGGCTAGGGAGACCTTTACATAATTCATTTTTATCCTTAATATCATTCTTTCTTATTATTATAACATTCTAAATTTTTGTTCTCACCTATTCTTGTTAGTTGGCGAGAAGACGCTTTGCAACGCCGGTAGGCTTTTCTAGTCGTTTATTATAATGTTTTGCAAACGACTTAGCCGTCTTCCAGCCTGCATGCGCTAGTATTCTTTTCACAGAAATACCAAGCACCCGTGCCTTGGAGACCATGGCTCCTCTAGTTGAGTGGGAAGAGTATTTACTCGTATCCACTCCAGCCAATTTCAACACCGTAATTGTCCATCTGGCAAGTGTGTCTCGTGAAATCGCCTTATGTGGCTTTATAAAGCTCACTAATAGTTGTTGTGATGCACGTAAATCCTTTGTCTTGTATATATAAGCCCGTATGGCCGACACAACACATAATTTCCGATCATTCGGAAAACAGTCTAAGTGAACCGTTGATAAAGGGTCACCTAACGTGTTCGATTTAAGCAATTTTTCTAAATCAAACGTAGCTTGTTGCTTGTCTATTTCTAATCCAGTTAAGGATAAAGCAACAATCGTCTGTCCTCTGTGTCCGGTTACTAACAATAACAGGACCGCGACCTTAAAACCTAACTGTTTTATATCTAACCACGAGTTGTGAGGCCAAGCCTGAAACAACTTAAATACTATAGAAACATCCCAAAACCGACTATACTTTGGTTTTGGAGGATTCCTTTGATAAATTGAACGAAGTAAATAACAAATAACATGATGTTTTCCAACTGTTTCGCCATCAATTCTAGGTAATATAATTGATAACGCACACCTCGCCGCATTAATCGATCCAAAGGAAAGTCCTTCATCCTCTAGAGAACGAAGAAACCGAGCTACTTGTGAAATCTTTGGATTTGTTGGCTTAACTTTCATTAACAAACAATGTACACCCCATTTCTTTAAATAGGTTGTATACATTTTGACAGTTCCTGGCCTCCAGGCATCCGATACTATCCTATCCTCAGTAATTCTGTCCAATCCAAATTGCTGTAGCTGCTTCCTTAGAAAAGGAATGCCAATAGGGGCGTCGTTGACACGTCGCCGTGAACCACTAGCGGTCCGTGGTGCGTCAGATTCCCGAGTTTTCTTGGGAATCGTATACGATCTTTTGCCAGTTGTGAAACTGCTGGCAGCCAAGGTTGCGTGTCCCAATCGGGCACCACCAGTATCGCATGTGTCCCTTCCAAGCCGATTTTTCTCACTACTCGGCTGATAATGCTAAATGGTGGGAAAATATAAAAATAATTATTTTCCCAGGTAATAGCAAACGCATCTACTTTCCAAGCATCCGGTTCAGGATGCCAAGAAACATAACAGGGTAACTTGTTATTATTTCGTGATGCAAATAAGTCAACTTCAGGTGTACCCCATTTTTCACAAACGAAGTTAAACAAATGTGTAGAGAGAGACCACTCTAAATGGTCATGGAAATTTCTACTTTTATAATCTGCAAGTGTATTTTGTGACCCTGGAATATGCGCTACAGTCAGCCAGACTTGTTGAGCCTGTGCCCAGTTCCAAATCAGTTTAGATAACTGATTGCAAGACTTTGATTTGGTTCCACCCATGTTACGAATATATGCCATGGCAGTAGTATTATCAGTTAGTATTCTAACCTGTGATTTATTTATCTTTACTAAACTACGTAAGCCCAGATAAATAGCACGCAATTCTAGTGCATTAATATAGTCTGATTTTTCATCATCAAGCCATCTACCTCCTGTTGTGACCCCATCTCGATGAGCTCCCCAACCTTCTAACGAAGCATCAGTAGTAATTACTGTATTAGGTTCCGCCATGCGGATTGGATTTGGTGAACTTGCTATATGTTGCATCCACCATCCAATATCCTGTAACCCTTCTTGCGAAATAAACATCTTTCGCTCAAAATTGCCTTTAGTTCGTGTTAACGCTAAATTTTTATCTATTTCTAGCGACTTAATATGGGCCTTCCCATATAACACAGCAGGTGCATATGAGGTCATTATGCCAATAAGAACAGCAACCTGTCTAATTTTTGGCTTTGATAACTTAATAAGCTGAGTCGCTGTAGTCATAAACTTAATTAGTTTTTGTTCTGTTATCGACACTGTAAGGGACTGTGTATCCAGAATAAACCCTAAACATTTGAGTTGTTTTGTTGGTTTAAACACTGACTTTTGTTGATGTACATAAAACCCCAATTTAGTGAGTAATGCACATAAATCCAAAACTGCATTCACACAACCAATTTGTGTTGATGCTATAATAAAAGAATCATCTATGTATGGAAACATTATATGACCCTTCCTCGCCATTACCGAGAAAACAGGTTTAAGCAATTTAGTAAATAAACGTGGCGCACAAGCTAAGCCATTCGGCATACAGGTAAACTCATAGAGTTGGTTATCCCAAATAAATCGAAGAAATTTTCGGTATTGTTCCATTATGGGAAGCGTATAATATGCATCCTGTAAATCAACACTAGCCATCCACGCATCTGGTGTAATCAGATCCCGTGCCGTATCTAGAGAGAACATTTTAAAATGTCGATATTCCACCCTTTTATTAAGGATTGTTAAATCCAGGATCATTCGAACATCACCATTAGGCTTCGGTCTCGAGAAAATGTTTGAAATAAACTGTCCTGAACAGTGTGTCACTTTTTGTATAATTCCTTTCTCAAAGAATTTATGTACCTGTTTAGTTAGTGCGTCTCGTTCAACTGGTTGAATGTTATATGGAAAAGGTATTATACTTTGTACAGGAATTTGTGTAAAAGGAATTTGAACACCCCTAACTATTTCTATAATTTCTTGGTCACTAGTAATTTTGTGCCACTCAGAAATATGATTACTAATATTACCAGCCACAAAGTTGCTTACAGTTTGTGTGTTTTTAGAGGCTACAGGGACTTGTAAAGTTTGTGTTTGGACCTCTACTTGGACCCCCCCCTGGGGAAAGGTCTCGACGAGTTGAACCCTCGACCTATTGGCCGTGCGGTGTTGTCGGTCCAGCCTGGGCGAGCGCCCCGGCCCCGAAACCCTTGACCAAAGTTTGAACTCGGTCTGGTTCCTCTGGTGAACCGTCGTGGACGAAAATCCCCTCGTGACTTTTTGAAACGAGGAACTTCCTGTTTCTTCTTGCCATCCATGTTTTTGCCACTCTTGGCTGCAGTCTCTACCTCTTTATAGAGGTATTGTAGTTGACCGCCAAACATCTTGGTATTATCTAAAGGTTTCCCTTTAATCGGCTCTGGAGCAAGATAGAGCGTAAACTCCTTCCCCTCATTATCGGTAACCTTCTTAGAGCGAGCCACTTCTTTGCCAGCATCTGTGCAAACTGACTTGAAGACATTTTCATATCTTCGAAACGACAGGTAATTACCTGCCGCCGCTAGTACTGCAATGCCTTTGTCCATTGTCTTAGCCAAAGATGAGAACTTATTTTCACTCTGCATCCTATTAGCCACAGGAACAATAGCTGTTAGGGTAGCCAACACTGCCTTATGCACTGTGTGCAACACATCCTCAAACTTCTTACGGTCATCCGTCATATTGACATCCCGATCCATCTCTTTAATGATGGAGTTGGGAACACCCTTTATGCCTGTTAACTCATCTCCTAACTTGGAGATAACCTCCGCCGGTTTGAACGTGCGAAAATGACCATTCACGGTCTCGCGCATAAGCGTAGTGGTTTTAACCCGCTTAGCCTTTGGCTTCTCCACCTTCTTAGCCACTTTAGTGCCAATGTCCGCATAGACCCCTTCATATACGGTGTCTGAGTCTGATTCCGTAGAAGTAGACCCAGTGGACGACTCAGAAGAAGAATATTTCCTTTTCTTCTTCTTCTTTTTGGACTTAGTCTTCCGCTTTTTGCGCAAACCAGACTCTGCCCGCTCCTTGGTGAATTCATCACCCGAAGAAATCACCTGTTTCTTCTTCTTTCTCCGTTTAGGAGAAGGAGGAGGAGGAGCCTTAAGCTCCACCGCCGAGTCTGTGTCCAAGAAATCTTCAAATGAATCCTCTTGGACACTCGGCCTACGCCGCTTCCGAGACACAGGCGATTTGGCAGTCAAGATGTGGCTTTCCAATCTTGCAAAGCGAGCCTCCCAATCTGGAGGCGCAGGCACATCAGGCACTGCGTCCTCGTCCGGGTCGGAGAGGATATGCGCCCGGGGCTGTGTCGACGGCCCTGCCGACAACACGGGTGAGGAGTCGTACTCCTCGTCCACTCCACTCGGAACACGCCCCTCGGCTGCTGCTGCACCGCGCTTACTCCGCTTCGTGGCCATCGGTATATATATATGTCACAATATGGTTGTTTCAAACTCATTTGGACATCTATTGGTGTTAGAGAACGTGTTTATACCGTTATAACACAGGCGTAATAAGCTAAATTTGTGCGTGGGTTGTGGGTCAAGCCCAAACCTTACGCGGGGTCGGGACCAGTGTATCGGCCCGCCCATCCCTCTGTTCCGCACACTTCTCCCACCTGTGACTACTACGTCAACAAGTTGGAGAAAATGCTACGAAACTCGGAGAAACGCCTGAAAAAGTTTTGTCTAGGGGAGTCTATAAAAGAAACCCAGGAGCATCTCCAACATTACTCTCTATTAGAGTACGAGAGAATTTCCACATGAGATAGGGCGAAACCCACATCTCTACCCATAGTCACACGGTGACCCGGGTGTTGACATAACCGCTAATGACCGGTTTGGTTCCTTCGAGAAACCCACTCGAGTGTTCTATCCTTGGTTGTTTATAACCAAATAACTCGTCCAAATTGGACCAACGAAAGTCTAAACTTTCCATATTGATGCTCTAATGCATCATAATTAAGCTAACCACAGTTTTTATTATACTTACTGCGTATTTGCTTGTATGTAGACTAATTTTGCCGGAGCAACCCAACGACACGTTATCCAGTCGTGAGTTGTATATGCTAATTGCTGGTACCGGACGTGCTTACCTCTCCCTAGCCTGAGGCTAGCCTGAGGCTGTTTACCGAGGTAAAATATATATATATATATATATATATATATATATATACATATATATATAATATAATATATATATATATACATACATACATGTGGACATATATATTTTTTATTTTGTTCTGATATAAATTGACAAAAACGTTGAAATTACATGTCTAATAATACTAATATGGAAATCAAACACACGTCCATGACATTGTTTAGCGCACACAACAAATTCGAGCAAGATTTTTTTATTGATTATAGTTAACAAGTGAAGCACGAAAAAAGATGTCTTGCAAGAAAAGAAAAGTGAGAAAAAGGTTTTAGTTGATGTATGGTGTCAGTCTGCAATTTTTCACATTTCTGCTTTAGCAGAAAATCACACAAGCATACTTTTTATCCATTTTGTAGGAATACGTGTAGTATTGCGAACATACTTAATACACACAGAGGCAACAATAATTATTTGACTTACTCCCCCCCCCCCCAGAAAAAAAACCCCATCATTAACAATGTAACATGGAAACTAAATATGTGGTACACAGTTTCTTAGAACGACCCATATGTACATACATGTAAATACATAAATGTGTTCTTATATACATACATACTCGCACCTATATACATACATACATATTTATGTACATACACATACATAAATAGATACATACATACATAAATAGACACATACATACATATATGCATGCATGTATTTGACCGCGAGCCCTAGTGGCGAGAATTGACATCATTCTGTGCGTGATATTATTTGATTTCGAAATTGGTTGAGACTGGGCTGAATTGTTTGTTTACACTTTCGTGGAAAGTAACGGCGTTGTGCCCCGAGGAGTGGTCGGGCTTAATCTCACTTCGGTTATGACGCAAAAACAGACCCCCCCCCCCCTTAATCCACCCTGGAGGAGTCTGATTGATCGGTCCGGAGCAACGCTGGGTCTTATCCACACCGCCCCCACACCGCTCACACGCGGGCACACACCGCTCACACGCCGGTCACACACTGCTCACACGCCGGTCACACACCGACCACACACTGCTCACACACTGGTCACACCACTCTCACACCACTCACACAGTGCTCACATGCCGGTCACAAACTGGTCGCACACTGCTCACACCACTCACACTGCTCACACACTGGTCACACCGCTCACACATCACTCAGATGCTGTTCAAACACCGCTCACAAGCTTCTCACACACCGATAAAACACTGCTCACACACACCGCTCACACACCCATCACACACCTATCACACATCACTCACACATCACTCACACACTGCTCACACCGCTCACATGCTGCTCAAACACTGCTCACATGCTGCTCACACACCGATAAAACACTGCTCACACATCACTCACACACCGCTCAAACACCACTCACACGCTGTTCAAACACTGCTGACACGCTGCTGACACACTGATACAACACTGCTCACACACCCATCACACATCACTCACACACCGCTCACACGCTGTTCAAACACCGCTCACATGCTGCTCAGACACCAATAAAACACTGCTGACACACCGCTCACACATCACTCACACACCGCTCTCACACCACTCACACACTGTTCAAACACTGCTCACATGCTGCTCACACACCGATAAAACACTGCTCACCCACTGCTCACACACCCGTCACACATCACTCACACACCACTCACACACCACACCGCTCACACACTGTTCAAACACCGCTCACACGCTGCTCACACACCGATAAAACACTGCTCACACACTGGTCAGACCACTCACACACCGCTCACACGCTGTTCAAACACTGCTCACACGCTGTTCACACACCGATAAAACACTGCTCACACACTGCTCAAACATCACGCACACACTGCTCACACACCAGTAAAACACTGCTCACACACTACTCACACTCCGCTCACCCACTGCTCACACACCAGTTACATGCTGCTCTCACACCAGTAAAACACTGCTTACACACCTATTCTTATTACACTCACATTGCTCACCCTCCTCACATGACATAATGGATGCATGACCTCTGAATGCTTGCCCCCCCCCCCACCCCCCCACCCCCCCACCCTAAATATCGTTCGATGGTAGTTAGTGAGTCCGTTTGATTACAGTCGTGAGAGTAATCTAACTTAAATACTGGTGCACTTGTTAAACATTTGTCACCACATAGAAGGGAATACTGAGGCAACTTAATAGAACTTATTACTGTAGAAACCTGAGGTGTCAGAGTTTTGGCAAGTTTGCCAAAACTAATTTTGCTTGTTTGCACTTCAAATATCTCAAAAGTTAGCTACTTAAAATAAAAGTTACTTCAAATGAAAGAAGAGTAGATTATAACGATCATCCTAATATGTTTATCTCAGAAAATGACAGAAACTCAAAACCCATCAGACTATGCAACTTAAAAGGAACTAGCTTTCTTAATCAGCCTGGATATTAAGGCGTTGACATGTCCTGGATGAGTTGTCTCCGGTTGCATTATTTATTGGTGTTGGTATTGCAATCATAACCAGTCCAGGCTCTGCACATTCCTGACACTGACACCGTTTCGGGACCCATGGCACCTTCTATGACACCTCCTATACACGAGCATTCACACCTGTACACTATCCTCTCACCCTGCTATGCCCTCCACCACATACCACCATTCGGACACACCACCCCTGACACATGCCACCACTCACACACACCACACCTCGCATACACCACACCTCACATACCACAAACCACACATCATGCTGTCGGTCGCGATGCGACAAAGACTGCTTTCATTACTTGACTGCTGCTCTCCATTTAGCTCTCAGCTGTGAGAGTGATGTCCATGAGTCGGTCTTAATGTCTCTCAGCTTCAGGTTTCTCTTGATGGTATCCTTGAACTGGAGACGAGGGCACTCTCTCTTTCTGTAACCAGAAGACAGTTGAGAATAGAGGATCTGCTTTGGTAGCCTGTCTGATGTCCAGTCCACCGGAGATTCTTTTTGATCAGAAGATCTTCCATAGAGGGTAGCCCCGTCCGTTCGAGTATTTCCTTATTTGTCACTTTGTCCTTCCAGGTTAGCCTCATGATTGAACACAGATGTCGCATCATGAAGGCATACAGCTTTTTCACCTGTTGTGTGTACACTGTCCAGGCCTCGGCTCCGTATAGTAGGGTGGATAGCATGATTGCACAGTAGATCTTGCCTTTGACCCCCATCATATCGAGCCTCGATCATAGTTGTGAACTTCTCTGAGCATCCATACTTCCTCAGTAGCTGCCATAGCTCGGTCCTCCCAACTGTATCAAACGCCTTAGTGAAATCGACAAATACCATGTACAGTGGTCGGTCCTGCTCAATGCACTTTTCTTGTAGCTGTCGGATACAAAATATCATATCCACGGTGCTCCGGTTACCTCTGAAGCTACACTGTGACTCCGGAACTACATCAGGTGTTATGTGAATAGATTCATGAAAGCTGCCTGCAAAAGTGTTAAAATGCTGCTGCAGTGTTAAAATGCAGCACTCTTTCGGGGAGCAAATAGAGGTTTCACACCGGCAAGAACATGTCCAGACAGGTGCAAAACTATTTGTCCCTGCAGTGGATGGTCGGGAGATGTTGGGAGTTCCATACATCAACCACCCTTAATGCTGACACAGTGACATGGTTTGCTGTTTAGGGTTTGCTCTCTTAGCCTTCTGTTCTGTCAAGAACCTGTACCACAAGGCAGTGGTTTACAACTCTGCAGGGCAGGGGCATCAAACTCCCTGAGGTATTGCAATACCTGCAATACCTGCTTACCTGCAAACCACACACCACCCCTCATACACAACCCCTCACAGACCACCCCTCACACACCACACCTCGCACACACGACGCCTCACACCTCATACACCACCCTCACACACGAACCCCTCACACCCCACCTCTCACACACCACTCCTCACACACACCTCAGACACGTCACACCTCACACACCACTCTGCACACCACATATTACACCACCCCTCACACCACATATTACACCACCCCTCACACACTATCACACACACCACCCCTCACACACCACCCATCACACACCCCCTCTTACACACCACTCCTCACACCACACCTCACACACCGCCCCTCGCACACTACCCCTCACACACAACCCCTCATACAACCCCTCATACACTACCTCTCACACACCACCTCTCACACACCACCCCTCACACACCACCGCTCACACACCACCACTCACACGCCACCACTCATCCACTACCCCTCACATCCACCCCTCACACAACACCACTCACATACCACCCCTCAAATCACCCCTCACACACCACCACTCACATACCACTCCTCAAACACCACCCCTCACACCACCATCACACACCCCCTCACACACCACCTCTATAGCCACCCCTCACCACACCACCCTCACACACCACCCCTCACACACCACCCCTCACAACCACCACCCCTACACACCACCCTCACACACCACCCCCCCCACATACCACCCCTCACACACCACCCCTCACATCCACCACTCACACCACCCCCTCACATCCACCCCTCACACACACACCCTCATATCACCCCTCACACACCACCTCTCACACACCACCTCTCACACACCAACCCTCATAGACCACCCCTCACACAACACCCCTCATACCACCACTCATACACCACCCCTCACACACCAACCCGCCCCTTCCCCTCCTTACTGCGGTCACTGCCCATCCAGGTGCCTTGTTGACAAGGTGTCCGCTTACCTGAGGTGCTCGGTCATGTGTGGCTTCCGCTAACCGAGCCATCTGCCATATGACACTTGGATCCTCTGGGATCGGCCGGAGATTGTTTACTATAGGATGCGTTAATAATAGATTGTGCGGCGTCGATAAATATGAGCCTACGGCGTTGTAATTACAAGTGACCGCCAGGTGGACTATGGATGCATGCCGGTGGCAGGACTGGTTGTTATTAATGATATTCTAGTATTCTGCACTGACCTCTGATAGGCGTGGATAGGGTGGTGACATCAGGGAGCCTAGGTGGTGTAATGTAATGCATAGCACACTGGCCCGGAATGCAAGAGATGTGGGTTCGATTCCCGCTCTAGGCACACTATTTCCTATTTGCATTACCCCCACGACTCTGGTTCCATGACCAGCATCCTGTACAAGCTATGCTTTGTATGGTTGTTGAACCTACCCTGTGTATGTACATGTGTAATTGTAAGCATTAAATGACCATTTAAAAGACTTACAATTCCAGGGGGGACGAGTGTAGTAGTTTGTGCTGACCACTCAGGGAAGGGGCCACATAAACAGGTAGGCGTTGATAGAGTGGTGACATCAGGGAGCATATGTGGTGTAATGGGTGACACATTGGCCCAGAATGCAAGAGATGTGGGTTCGATTCCCACTCTAGGTACAATATTTCCCATTTTCATCACCCCAGGACAATATATTTAACTAGGCCACGACAACATATTTAACTAGGTCATTCCGCCCTGCACGTACTGCGGATTGATTAATGCAATATATGTAAAAGTTACCAACACCAGAATCGAATGACTTTAAAATTTATACGTGTCACTACCTGGCCTAATGATCCGCATTACTAGTATAGGATGGGGATTCAATGCTAGCAGTGGAATGAAGAAGACTAATTATCCTTGATGGTATTTCATCTGCGTAATCAATAAATATAACCTCCCCCCTCCCGCGCGCACCCCAAATAAAAAAGTGATCGATTAATGCAGTCTAGTCAGGCGTGTTGGAGCGATAAAACAATTCTACTATAATCTATCGGCCGGGTTAATGCAATCAAACGCAGTGTCCGGTCGATTAAGTACTTTAATTCAAATGTGAATGCATATATGCTGATCCATCAAAGGATGTGGGTGTGGGTGTGAGTGGGTGGTCAGAGCTGTCACTGTGTGCAGTCAGAGAAGGTGTAGGTTTAACGCATTTCTACTAACCCAATCTCCCGCTCTGATATAACCTTAGATGTTGCCAGGACGTAAAACTCCAACGACCAACCGACAAATGCAATCCTAGCGGATACAGTGGCCGAACCGATAGGGCGCAGGCTTCCCGTGCGGAAGGTCGGGAGTTCGAATCCCAGCCGAGTTAAACCAATGACTTACACAATTGATACTTTTCGCCCTAGCCTGGCGTTTGGCATTACTAGGATAGGGCGAGGACTGGTTAGGTCAATATTGGGATAATGTGACTGAGTGAGATATCAGGTCATGGTGCCAGAAGCCTGGTTTCCCAGTGGGGCAGCACTATTAAGTTGCCATGAGTGTGCACTGTCACAAGTTGGTAATCGTCCTGATATGACCTGAGATGTTACTATGATGTTAAAACCCAAACAAACAAACAAACCCACCCGATCCATATCACTAACAGTTTACATGTCGGTCGGCGTGATCAAATGTCAGTGTGACTGAGCACTGAGGACTGGTTGCTCCGAACAGTCGCCCTCGTAGGTGCAGTCAGTTACGCGGCTGTCACACAACACCAATTGAGCAACAGACAGAATTGTCTAGTCCGGTGGTGATAAGTATCAAAATGTATTAAAGTGTGTCAAAGTGTTGTGACATCGGGTCTACGAACGGACATGAAACAGACATGAAACGGACATGAAACGGACATGAAACGGACAGCCAATGGACGAAACAAACTCAAACTGGACAAGAACCATAGAAGTTAATCCGGTGGCATCCGTTCCTAGTTTTGTGGATGTTCAAAACTTGCACAGACACAAACCATACTTTGTTCGGTTTCTGTCCATTTCCCCCAATCCGGTGATGTGTGACAGCCGCTTTACTGTTAGTTACCCAGTTGGTCGCAAGGTGTAATAAAGCTAGCACATCTGCAGGCTGTGACTGTCCTAGTGTCAGCCACCAACCGTACCGTAAACCACACACGGGGCTTGAATGGTCCTGTCCCTACATCCTCCGTATAACCCACACGCTCTCTTTGCATCTCCTCCTGGAAATGGGACTTGCGGTCGCAGTTTGGAAGGAGTGCCTCTACCAGTAAACAAAGAAGGCTCTCTGCATAGATACTGGTTGGTTGGTTGTTGTAGCTTTACGTCCTGGCAGCATCTAAGGTCATATCATTGGTTGGTTGGTTGTTGGAGCTTTATATCCTGGCAGCATCTAAGGTCATATCTTTTTTTTGGTTGGTTGTTGGAGTTTTACGTCCTGGCAACATTTAAGGTCATAATCAGGATGGGTACCGACTTGTGACAGTGCACACTCATGGCAACTTTATGGTGTTGCCCCACTGGGAAACCAGGCCGCCAGCATCATGACCCAATATTCCATTGATCACATTATCCTGACACTGAGGCAACCAGTCCTTGCCCTATCCTAATAATGGCGAGCGCCTGGCTTGGAAGCGACAAATATACATTTTGAAGTTGTTGGTTTGACTCTAGGTACTGGTAGTCATCCATTCAGACAATTTTACGCTAGTAAGTTCAGACAAGGTGGCTGAATGAGTTGTGCTTCCACTTTCCAATTTAGTACGTTATGGGATTTGAACCCCTGGTCTTGAACCCTGGCCGAGTCAACCCAATGAATTAAGACTTGATACGTGTCGTTATCTAGCCTGGCACTTGGCTTTACTAGGATAGTGCAAAGAGCAGGGGAATGGGGAAGACCAAGTGTTCACGTTTGAAATGTTCCCTGCAAAATCAATTAATCCATACAAAAAAAAGGGGGGTGGGAAGAACTCTAGATAAAGCATATCCACATTAGATGTGAATGAATGATTGGAATTCTACATCTATTTGGTCTTAACCACCTGAGATTTGTGAGTGAGTGATTGGGGTTTACCTCCTAGAAACATTTTTTTGATTATATTTTTTATTGAGGCTGTATTTATACTGTCCATAGCATATAAACCCGGGTACCCAGGCTTGTTTTCAATGCTGGCCAATGCTGTATATAACATATACAGCCATTACTCATATTGGATTTATATAATGCTACCACGCTAATTATCTTTATAGTGCTGCATCCCAATGATACGCAGGTGATGTAAAATTAATAGCTTGGATATCAACACAGATCTTTGTATAATCCCGAATCGATTAGGTTCTTACTGGTCGTCACGACAGTCACGTGCTCTCGCCACCGCAGCGCCCCCTACCCGCAGGCAGCGGTGATCGATGTTCTCTAGTTCAAACATCGCCATCAGAGGGCGTGTGGGGTGGCGCCGGCGCTGTGTGCTTCGGCAGGTGGGCGGTGCGGATACCGGTGATGGTGAGGGGTAGTTAGGGCCGGAGCGGGTGGGGGTAGGTGGGGTGAAGATGGTGGGGAGCGTGGGGGGGGGGGTGTACCTGGATGTATCCCATCCAATCCAACCTTCATCGAATTGTATTTGTCTGTGCCTCGGCCTACTGTTGGTGGGCGGTGTGTGTGGGGGGGGGGTGTGGGGGGCGGGGAGGCGGAGAATGGGGTCGCACTGTACACTCAGCAAAACACAATGTCTGGAATGTTTAGAAAAGTAAAAGAATCGTTAAACAAGATTTGGGTGGGCACAAATTGTTGTTTATTTGTTGGTTGAGGCTTTCCATCCTGGCAGCATTTATGGTCATAACAGGACGGGGACACTAACTAATCTGGCCATGTGAAGGTGGCAATGACCATGATGTCTATGGTCGCGGTGATACCCAAGCTATGACGCATCTACTGAACTGCCACCTGGTGGATGAACGGTGCACACGGGCAGTTCGAGGCAGCGTCTGGTACAGGTATTGTGGTTGGTTGTTGGAGTTTTACGTCCTGGCAACATCCAAGGTCATATCAGGACCGGTACCGACTTGTGACAGTGCGAATTCATGGCGACTTTATAGTGCCGACCCACTGGGAGACCAGGACACCATGACCATGACCTGATGTACCACTCAGTCATATTATCCTAGATATTGAGTCAACCGGTCCTTGCCCTATCCTAATAATGCCGAGCGCCTGGCTAGAAAATGATAAGTATCAATTTTTAAGTCATTGTTTCACTCGACCAGGGTTCGAATCCGTGGGTTCGAATCCCACGATCTACCAAAACGGGAGACGGACGCTCCAGTCATTCGGCCATCCCGTCTGGTCCATCTATTGTGGGCGTGATATTGACAAGACAAAATATGATGGCGTCCTCTATATACTGCGTGTGTTCATTTTGCTGCGTAATCAAAGCCACCCGCCCCCCAAACAAGAAGAACAAATCACAAAAGAAAAAACCCAACAACAAGCAACAAACATAAAATAAAACACCCAAAGAAACAACAAAAGCCACCAAAACCAAAACCAAAAAAAACCCACAAACACAAAACTTACAGAATAAAACTTACACATAAAGCGACACAACACCTTTTCCTTTGTGCTCTGTGTATGGGTGTGTTTGTGTGTGTTTGTGTGTGTTTGTGTGTGTGTGTGTTTTAGAGGGTCGGGGAAAGACGAAGCAACCTGTACTTAATGAGTACGATACCAAACCAATGCCATGGAAACAGACCGGATGTCATTACCCCACACCAGACTAATGCTTCCTGGTGCCGAACACGTGACACACTAATCGAAGGGTAGTATTTGTTTTCCTGCGCGTAGGCGTACATATTGATACAGTATGTAACCATATCTGTGTAATTTAAAATCAGCCAGCGGCGGAATAAGCCCCATTTGAATATGCATCACCCATTCACGGGCACTATTCATGCTGTGTATATATATATATAGGTATGTACAATCATCGTCTTATGTTTTGCGACCTTAAAAGCCGCTCTCCACGCGGACTTTAAAGCTTGCTCCTGCATTAAACTACTTTGGCCTTCGATCCATATAACTAAGGGCTTAGAATAATTTAAAAAAATCTAATTTCAATGAGTAAGCAATTTATTGCAGTACAAAATATAAACTATAAAATATTGCTCCTACTGAAGGCTACCATCTACCATAGGCTCATATAACTAAGGGCTTAGAATAAATTGTAAAACTCATTTTAATGAGTAAACAATCTATTGCAGTAAACCATGAAAACTATAGAATATTATTCCTGTAGGGGCTACTTAGGCCGACCCATATAACTCAGGGTTTAGAATAATAGTGAAAATGAAGTTTAACGAGCAAGCAATTTATTGGAGTCAACAATAAAAACTATAAAATATAACTATCACGATCAATTTGGTCATGGCTGATATCACAGTCTCAATCAATGTCATATTCACTGCCATTTAGGACTCTTCTTTCAGAATCTTTTGCAAATACGCAGACAAACAAACGCATATTTGCTTTTATTTAAAGCACACACACACACACACAAACAAACACACACACACATAACAGTAATGAAAACTAAAACCGCCCAGACCCGGGATCAACTTTGCTTTTGCGGCCACTTGTTAATTCTTATCACACTGGACTGATAAAGGATGTAAATGTTCATTTGGGTCATTTGAATTTTGTTGCCAACACACAGAAAAACAAAGACAAATTCACTTTTATTTATATCGATTTCATCACTGCTTATTTCACTGGCTTTTGCTATTCGCCGTGAACCTATATTCTAGTCGCTTCGTACGGCACTAGTGCCATTCCAACCAAGTGCTGCTGTACCAGAGTAACCGAGTGCGTGGCGCTTCACTGGTGGGTGCCCCACGAGGCTGGCACATTCACGTGACCCCGGGCTGTGTGTCGTCACACCTGGGTCACTGCCCCGACCATGACCGTGCCAGGCTGGGCACTTGGCAAAAGATAACCTCATCAGCCGGCGCCCTACCCTTAATAAATAGAGAAGAGAACACATCGAAGGATCTGTTTTCCTTTTTGTTGTTGTTTCCTTTGTACGAAGGAAACAGCTGTGTTGTGCCTGGTTCAACCTGTGTGCGTGTATTTGTGGTCCGCCGCCCCCACCTGCTACCCCCGCTAGATGGCGCCTATGTACCGCGGGGACGACACTCAGGTTTTTCACCTGAGAGTATTGGGCGTCTGCACCTAGCAGACTAGACCAACCACTAAGGGGTCCAAAGGTATCAACAGTTTCATGGTTGTTTGGTTGTTGGAGTTTTACGTCCTGTCAAATCTAAGGTCATATCAGGATGGGTACCGACTTGGGACAGTGCACACTCATGGCAACATTATAGTGCCCCCCCCCCATGGGAAGGCCATCACCATGACCTGATATCCCACTCAGTCACATTATCCTGACACTGAGCCTACCGGTCCTTGCCCTGTGCTAATAATGCCTGGCGCCTGGTTAGGAAGCGACAACTATCAATTTTTAATTCATTGGTTTGACTCGACCAGGGTTTGAAACTGTGGGTTCTAATCCCACGATCTACCAAAACGCTCAACTGATTCGGCCATCCGTTGTGGTCACATTTTCACGGTCGTACACAGCGTACGACGGGGGATGTGAGCTATCACAAAAGTACGACTTTTAGCATTTAAATTTGAATAAAATGTTGATATTTTTCGGCCATTACATTTTTTTGTCATGCCTTAGTTGATTAAACTGGGGGAAATTTTAATCGCAGACAATTGATCTTCCTCATTCCTCTGCTCGTTGCTCTATCCTAGTAGCTGTGAACATAATGCTAGCTGGTGAAGAGTATCATTTTAAAAGTTATTGGTTTGACCGGGGTTCGAACCCTGGGGTTCGCATTCCCTGACCTACCGAAATGAGAGGTGCGTGCTCAACTCATTCGGCCACAGCGTCTGAGTCTGTAGATAAAATATTGATGCGTACTACTTTGGAGGGGAGTGAGGGTAGTCTGGAAAAGTAGTACTCTTTGTACTATCTTGAAAATGTTGATAACTTTGGATGGCCCCTAACCCGCTTTACTTGGCAGGTAATGTACAAGTGGTATTCAGGGCCCGTATGCAGGAGTCAGTGTTAGCGGGGTTTGGTGTTACAGCCTGTTACCGTTTAGCTATCACCGACGTCGGGAACTGTGTCAAGTCATATGCAGGAGCGCGTAACACTTTCATTACAGCTAAACGTGAATTTATTTATAGATTTGGGAAATCCCTCTGCGTCTGTAGCCATATATTAGGCTTAAATATAGTAAATGCTATCATATTTAACAGAATTACATACACAATAAGTGAAATTTCATGAAATTAACCCTAAATTCGAAGCAATATTAATGCTGCCGTCGCAACGGCGGCGATATTAATATTTTCGAACCGACGAATGCAAGCAACCGCCGCCACCGCCAGTATGGAAAGCGACGTCGATGCGGCGGTGGCCATTTGTTTACTTTACATTCGTCGACTCGAAAATATTAATATTAATATCGCCGCCGTTGCGGCGGCAGCGTTAATCTCGCTTCGATTTTAGGGTTAATTTAATAAAATTTCACTATTTGACTATGTAACTTTGTTAAATATAACACGATTGAATAGATTTGATACCTTACACCGCTGTAAACTAGCTAAATTTCTGGTTTACCTTAACCTAGTTTAAGCTTCTGGTGTTAGGCCTATCACTTACTCGTGTATACCATTTTTCGCCGCTAAACGGGAATTCCCGCCAAACACCGTTTTGCCACGCTAACACTGACTCCTGCATACGGGCCCAGGTAACTACATCAAAGACCCCGTCCTGATATGGCATCGGATATTGCTGTTGCTAAGGCGTAAAGCTACAACAAACAACAACAAAGACGGAGCGTATTTACATTAAGAACAGGCATTAATCACAACTATTGTTTTCAAATGTATTCCAATGTTTGAAAATTATATATATGGATAGTGATAAACCCTTTATCGCGTGTAATAATACATGTAGTGTCCTGCACTCCCCACCCCCCTTCTATCCGGGTGGGGAGTATGGTACCAGCATGCACCGCGCCACCTCCTGCACGGGGTCAATCCTCCACTAGCTCGGAGGAATATATATATGTATATATAAATTGCCAATTACCCCGACACCTGGGAGGAGTGGGGGAGGAGGGCACCACCAATGCGCCAAGGAGGAATAGATATATACAGTATATGTTCCCCTTGCATTTATACTCGTATAATGCGTTATACATCACATACACATATATATATATATGACAGACCTTAGATGGTGCAAGGACGTAAAGACTCCAACAACCAAACTAAACCATATAATATATGAAGAATTCAGGCGCAAAACCACGTAAACGCCAATCCAAAAATTCAGTTTAAATAACAGATTTTGTTACCTGGATTTAAGATTAAAGCTCACTAATTCCACTTTTCATATGATCACATGGTTATGGAGCAATAAACAAAGCAATAAGAATATAAAAATATTAACGTGTTATAGGTTTGATTGCAATGTTTCTCTCCATTTTTGAATTGGCGTCCAAGTAGTTTTGCACCTGAACTCTTAAATTTGTGGATTCCTTTGGTCTTTGCAATATTTTGTGGTATTTAATGAAAATGTGTTTGCAACGTGGTTTAAAATCAGCTGTGTGGAAATGACGCAAGGAACAGGCTACCGGATACTGTTGCAGTGGTTTATACTGAGTGTTGCATCACAATGATAGTGTTGTAGGGCTGTGTGTACGAGTAGAATTGACACCTTAATCTGCAGGCAGTCATAGTCATGAGCTGCCGGGAATCAGCGGACTGCTGTCTCCCGCCAGCCGGCTGGTAACCAGAGTGTGGTAATGTATATTAATGTTCACCCTAAACTCTGTCCTAATGAAAGGCTTGTCGCAATTACGCCAGAGTGCTCAATATAGAATGTTGGGTTTGGTGGCATTCCGAAACTAACTATTGCCCCCCCCCCCACCCCACCCCCCAAAGAAACCACATAAAAAACACTCACACACAAAAACACTGACACAAAATACACAACAACAACAAAATAATAATAATAATAATAATAATAATAAACCCACTGTTATTATTTCTGTCAGCATAATGCTATTATCTGTGCAAGTATCGTCCAGTCATCATGGCGAACTGTTTAAAGTATCGATCGAACCTTATACTCTGGCTGGCCCTCACGACTTACCGTGCATTTTATTAAAGCAAAATTCGGAGGCGAAGAGGTGGATATCAGGAGGAGTGTGGTGCCACCTGGAGGGAAGGAGAAGAGGGAGCTGCTTGCAAGCAGACCTCCAGCCCTCCAGGCTGAACACCAACCACCAGTAACCCCAAAGAACATATATGGTTACAGGAGTAGTAGATAGTGAATGACATAAATATAGTAGCAGGATAAATGATATTTGTATAAGTACTTTATACCTCACATAAAACCAGCGGACATCCGGGAGGCTTCCTGGTCTTTCACAATATCTTCTCGGAGGCCAACTGCACCACACTGCTCAACACCGGGTTCTTTATATTTAAATAAGGGCCACTCACTATTGTATCGGACAGTATGGCCGCGTCGGCAGAGCACCGCCTTCCCTTGGGATCAGTTCCCGGCCGAGTCAACACAATGATCTGCAAAGTTTATTATTGTCGCTACTATTTTACTAAATTAATTTATTATACGTTGCCTGAGGAGTGGCCTACATTGGCACCATCAGTGACTGAGTGAGATATTAGGCCATAGTGCTGCTGGCGCCTCTCTGCATAGCATAGCATCGCAGTAGGGCGACACTATGAAGGCGCCATCAAATCTCCACGGTCCCAGGTCTAGGCCTGTCCTTGTGTGATCTTAGATGGTATGGTGTTTGGGACACGAGCCAATTCACTGCTGTAGTTCTGGATCTGGTGTTAATTGGCTAAGCTTGGCAATGGCAAACTGAGTAATACTAACAGCGCCGCCATGTCAGCGTACTCGATATCTACGGAGGGTTCTGGCATGTAAACTGCCATCATCGCCGCCTAACGACTGCGGGGAGGCTTGCTTGGTGTGGTATCCTCGGGAGGGTATTACTTATGCACAATCTGGCGCCGTCACGATTAGCGCCAGATGCCTGCTTTGAAGGGGCGGCGTTTGGAAGTTGTGCACCATTCACACAGCAATGGTATGCCTGGAGCCAGTGGTTTAACCACTGGGCATTAACTAGGCCGACTACACAGCCTGGTCCAGTTATCTCTCTCGGACATTGTCAGAACTAACCGCCAGCAATGAGTGCTTTTTATTCCAATACTCACTACTCATTATGGCGGACATGGTGCTAAGCAACGACCACTAACTAAACTTTATTCCATCGAGTGGAGACATTTCATGAGGCCGGTACTTGAGGTTGGCTGGCAGGTTGCATTTTCAGGGTCCGTACGGGGCCTGGAAAGTCTTGAAAAGTCTTGAACTTCATTCGCCCCATTTTAAGGCCTTGAAAAGCCTTGAATTTTAATCTATTTTGGGTAATTAGTCTTGAAAAGCCTTGAATTCCCCACTGATCTAAATTAGTCCAAATTCGCCATTCGGAATTACAATTTCAGACCAAATTAAATCCAAATGAAAATAGTCTTGAATTCCTATCAAAGCCTTGAAATAGCGTGGAATTCCATACCTTCACATGTGTTCGAACCCTCATTTGTACAAAGGCGATAATCCCAAACATGCATATGTGACTGCGCAGACTGGAGGTTTTGACCGGAAGTAGAATGATCTGGGATCTCGCACCTCACTCAGGATCAACCTACACTGTACCCAGTGCACCCACCGTTAACTTGTATTAACTCGGCCGTCACTTTGCACCAGACTCCAAATCTAAATTGGTTTCCCTCTCCCAACTAGACTACTTTAACTGTGATTGGAGTGCATTAATTGGTCCCGCCTGCAAAATAAGCTGATCATAATTATGCTTTCCTCTTGATTGCTTCGTGAAATGTCTTCAATTAGTGGAATACAGTTGGCCCGGTATGAGTAATTATGGTGGCAGGTTAGTTCCAACCGCCAACTGGACCAGATCGGTGTAGTCGCCCCAGGCAGTATGTTGCGTCGGCTCGGTTAGCGTTAGGCATTTCTGCTTGCTGAGTGGCCGTGGGAACATTGATTAAATGAGAATACTTAGCACGCGGGGACCCCGTCAACAGTGAGGGATGCCCCGACGCTGCTGACGGGCAATTAGTGTTGTAGGGTTTCATTAGTCACCGGCGGTAGGAGGTTGGTAATTAAATACAGCCGGGTGTATTTACGGGCGTGATTTAATGGTAGTTTAAATACTACAAGTAGCCTTCTACACCCGTGTAACCTGAGGCTGGACCGTCTTCCCCATATACTACTGATACCAGACAGGATGGCCGAATGAGTTGAGCGTCCGTCTCCCGTTTTGGCAGATCGTGGGATTCGAACCCACGGGTTCGAACCCTGGTCGAGTCAAACCAATGACTTAATAATTGATGCATGTTGCTTCCTTTAACCAAGCTCTCGGCATTATTAGGAAAGGGCAATGACTGGTTGGCTCAGTGTCAGGATAATGTGACTGAGTGGGATATCAGGTCATGGTTCTCACGGCCTGGTCTCCCAGGGGAGGGCAGCACTATAAAGTCGCCATGAGTGTGCACTGTCACAAGTCGGTACCCATCCTGATATGACCTTAGATGTTGCCAGGACATAAAACTCCAACAACCAACCAGCGGCCATACAGCAGAGAGTCCCTCCTCGGCCCGTCTCCACTCATTTTACTTCCTAATAGTTTATCAATGGGATGTAATTGACCCCCTGAGCCAACCCCAATTACATCGCTATGTGCTTGATAGCCGGGCGTCCGTCAAGCTAGACATAGTGACGCTTGCGGCTCGGAGGATTTGGTTTCAACAAAGTATGGTTATGATCTGGGTCGAGCGTTTTTTTTTGTTTTTTTTTAAAGCCGCATAGTCCAATAAAAGCATCAAATTTTCAAAAGCAAACAAACCTATTTAGTTTTGAACCTACATATTAAACTTAAATACTGGTCCAGTTAGTAAGCATTTGTTTCTGCATAGAACTTAGGGAAATCTGAGTTTCAATGTAATATAGCATGCCACTGCTTAAGCCTATGAGGTCATAGTTTTGTCAGGAATGGCAAAATGAATTTAGCAGATTTGCACCTAAAATATATCACAATGCCTTAGTTATTTTAAAGCAATGTTACTTCAAGCTAAAGTAAGATAGATTCTGATGATCGACACAATATATATGTATCAGAAAATGAATAAATCTCATAACCATCGGACTATGCAACTTTAATATACACACGGCGTACAAAGAAGGGCTTTCACCTTAAGGTATGCGGCAATGATTGAAAACCTCTCTTACAGTGATATATCGCCATTCCCATGCTGCTGGCCCACACTGGCGAGTCTGATTGCTCCCGGGTTGAAGTGATCATTATGGGGTTATTATGGGATGTTGTGACGTCATAACGTAGTTATTTATCAGGTTGTCGATTTAAAACCATTTTAATCAATCATGTGTAAAGCTAAGATATATCACCATGTATTTACTTAATCGCTTACTTGTCGATTTAAAGCCGGTGTAAATAAATCATGCGTAATGCTAAGACATATCACCATGAATTGCCTTACCCCTTGTCGATTTAAAACCAGTGGAAATAAATCCTGCGTAATGCTAAGACTTACCCCTTACTTGTCGATTTAGAACCAGTGGAAATAAATCCTGCGTAATGCTAAGACTTACCCCTTACTTGTCGATTTAGAACCAGTGGAAATAAATCATGCGTAATGCTAAGACTTACCCCTTACTTGTCGATTTAAAACCAGTGGAAATAAATCCTGCGTAATGCTAAGACTTACCCCTTACTTGTCGATTTAGAACCAGTGGAAATAAATCATGCGTAATGCTAAGTTATATCACCATGTAATTACCTAATCGCTTACTTGTCGATTTAAAGCCGGTGTTAATAAAGCGTGCATAATGCGCCATGTAATTACTGAAGTTTGCTTGTCGATATGTAATGCTAAGATATATGGACATGTAGCTTCTTAAGAGGGTGGTACTGACCTCCCAGAAAGGGTAGACAGGTGATTAGCTAGTCTAATGGATAGGACAGGTAGCTTCAGAATGGCAAGAAGTGTGGGTTTCAATTCTGCTCTAGTCGCAGTGCTTCCCATTTCCATCACCGCGATGATACTGGTGCCATGACCAGGATCCTGCCACCTGTGTGGTTTGTGAACCGACCCTCTAAATCTTAAATAATTTATGGACATAAACCATTAAAAAAGATTTTTGATTCCAGGCGGATGAGAGTAGTTTTTGTGCACCGACCTCTCAGGCAAGCAATAAGGTGATTGCAGTAAGGAACTTAGATAGTCTAATGGTTAGGACCCTAGCCCTGGAATGGCAATAAGGGTGGGTTCAAATCCTGCTTTCGGCGTAATGCCTCCCATTTTCACCACCCCAATGATAATGTAGTACTTGTCGATTTAAAGCCATTTAAAGGAAATGGTAAATGCTTTACTTCTCGGTTTATAACCGTTGTAAATAAATGGTAACTAATGCTAAGTTATACCACCATGTTATTACTTAAAGGTGCATAGTCCGATGGTTTTGAGTTTCTCTCATTTTCCGAGATTAACATATTAGGTTGATAATTTTAATCTACCTTACTTTAGGTTGAAGTAACTTTTATTTTAAATTGCTAACTTTTGAGATATTTGAAATGGAAACATGCCAAATTAATTTAGGCAAGCTTGCCTAAACTCTATCACTATAGGCTTCTGCAGTAACAGGTTATATTAATTGACTCAGTATCCCCTTATATGTGATGACAAATGTTTAATAAGTGCACCAGCATCTGAGTTAGATATGTAGAATCAAATCTAGATAATTGTTTTGGTTTCGAACATTTTATGTTTTCATCGCACTATGCGGCTTTAACGCCTTACTTTTCTATTAAAAACCAGTGTAAATAAAATAAGCGTGTGCACACACAGACACACACAAACACACACTTATATACACAGACACACACTTATATACACAGACATATGAACACACACTTACACAGACAAGTGAGGCGCCAGATGGACAAGCCTCCGCCAAATTAGGCGGGAGCCGCTTGGAGCTGCTAATGGGAGCACATCTAGGTTAGCGGCAGCGTAGTCGTACATTTGGCGCTGGCCTGGGAGCGGTGCACCTCGCCGTGTGGCTGGGAGGTGACCAGGTGTTCAGCAGGCTGCGCGCGCACATCAGCACTTACCCTGCTATCAGATGTCGCGCATAATGCGCTGCTCAGTTTACAAGCGGCTCATGGCCCTGGCCATGTTCAGGGCTCCGTGCCTGTGGGTAATAGTGCTCAGTCGTCGGCTACCCACATACTGCCACCTGGGGGGCTGTTTTAGTAATAAGCGCCTCAAATTACCCAGAATGTCCAACACCGGTTAGTGGCACGAGTCGCCTTAGGGAAGTTCCAGTGCTGTCGCGAGTGCACCTTGCAGACATCTGGGACACTGCACCTCAAGTCGGGTCTGCAACCCCATACCTCTGCTCTTCTGGGGAAAGCGTCGAACCATTAGACCCCCCATTACCAACCAACCACGACCCCCTTCGCCCGAATAGTCCGGCAGATATGGGAATGAATTGTGCCTAAGATGATACAAGCAGGAGATTTGGCACACTGTTAGGGCATGCCGTAAGGAAGATTTCTTTTTTATAGGGCCATTGCAAATTTGTCCCATGGCCATATTGGTTACAAAATGTTATTTTACCAGCAACTTAGGTTCTAGATCGCCTAAGATCTTGATTCCTGTGGATAATACTACATGTTCAATGATGGGAAATGCAGTGATACTATTTACAACACGCTACCAACTACCTAACTACATATATCTACCATTCAAGGACTCAGGATCGATCGATACTGACTTGTCACCTGTCACAAGTCGGTACCCTTCCTAATGTTACCTTAGATGTTGCCAGGACTTAAAACTCCAATAAACAAAATATATGCACAGCCACTACACTCCCTCTCCCCAGTAATACTCTTTTGTGGGAGTGCACATAGCACATAGTGGTAACATTCCTCAAAAATGTCAACCCCTTTTAGGCATTTAATAAACTAGTATATATCTGGATATTGGTGGTTTTACTTTTGCTGGTGACCAGTAGTGTTCACTGGTTTTGCATGTATGTCAGGCACTTGTGAAGAATGTGAGTATAGTGTGACTTGTTGACTGTCAAGTGGATTTAATCAATGGTGGGCTGTCAAGGGACGCAGGCACTCATTCAGCACCACAAACATAGCACCAGAACTTAGCACACGGAACATAGCACACATATCATACATAGCACCTGTGATGTAGCACACAGAAAATAGCACACACATGCAACGTAACGCCAGAACATAGCCCACAGATCAAAACATGTGTAACATAGCACACAGAAACACATTGAACATAGCTCACAGATCACAGCACATATAGCATAACACACATAGCATATCACATAGAACATAGCATATCGAACATAGCACACAGATCATAGCACATGTAACATAACACACAGAATATAGCACTCAGATCATAACACATATAGCATAGCACACAGACACACATAGAACATAGCACACAGATCATAACACATGTAACATAGCACACAGAAACACATAGCACATAGCACACAGATCATACCACATGTAGCATTGCACACGGATCATAACACAGAAACATATAGAACATAGCACACAGATCATAACACATGTAGCATAGCACAGAAAACATAGCACGCAGAACATAGCACACAGAATATAGCACACAGAGCATAACACATATAACATAGCACACAAAACATGTCACACGCCATGTAGACTCCATTTAGTCGTCTATAGATTTAAGTTAAGATTCCCGAGATATGAAAACATCTGCCATGCATTTTGCATAGGGCGTAAACAAATTAAATCAAAGTGGTGATCTGCCATGCATTTTGCATAGGGCGTAAGCAAATTAAATCAAAGCGGTGATTTTATAGATGCGCGATCGTGTGCATATATATGCGTATGTAAACAAAATCAAATCAAACTATCTACTGATGAGTGCTTTTTGTTACTGTCAGCATTCCGATAGTAGTATAGACAAGTAGGGATCTGAAGCAGGTATATCTAGTACTGCCGACGTGTGTTGTAGTATGACGCATCACCTATATCGGATGTATAGCATCTCATATCGGCATGTCGTGTATGCATGACGCACATCGTGTAGACCTTTTTGTCTATCTGTGAAATCTTATCTTAAGTGTTGGCATCGTTTTGTTATCCAGGCATATTTAGGGGTTCCATGCTCCCTGATCCACTGCTTCAGTATAATATGGACATGCCAGCACCCGGGGGATCGCTGGGTCACGTGGCCTATGGTATCCAATCGTGGAGCGGCATGCCATTTACTGCCCCCCATGACGTCATTCCGCTGGTTGCTGTAATCCACCAACTAATGCTTGGAACCAGACCTGAATGAGAATGGAAATACCACATAGCCGGTATATGGTGGACGCCCATTTATCTTAAATGGAATATCGATTTTTTTTTAAAGAAGAAAAAACCAGCAGCTCCTTGTGTTTTTTGTAGCAGCCCCTTTGTATCCAGTGTGATGTGTCGCCGATTTTACTTCCGGCTTTGTCAACTCAGTGTTGCCCGGTAATAACGGCAGTAGAGCTACGGTAAATAGGTTTGTATTTCTAGTTCTTGTGAATACACAGCGTCTATACAAATATGTTCATCTTTCTTTGGGGTTTTAGGGCCTGGTCCTGGCAACATCCAGGGTGATATGATGATGGGCACCGACTTGTGGCAGTGCTTTGCTCATGGTGACTTAATAGTGCAGTCCTAACTGTGAGACCAGGCCACCGGCACCATATCGAAATTTTCGACTCAATCGCATTATTCTCCGGTGGAATTACCAAATCCTTTCTTTTATATTTACTTTTATTTTAAATATCTAACTGTGGAGCTATTCCAAGCGCATACCTGCAATATGGCAGCCACGTCAAAGTTCTGACCCCATAGGTTTCTGGAGTAAAAGATTCTATTAAATTGACTTTTTTGTGTCCATTAGTTGATTAAGCAGGGGAAATCTCTGTCGCCAGACAATCTGTAAAAATATACGGTCTTTCGGTCATAGTAGCCGAGCTTGGAATCATATCAATATCTCGGGCAACGGAGTTGGGGCCATTGTTATGTAATAGTGATGCAATGTGTGCCCACTCACTCTGTGACATATGAATAACTATGTGTAAATGTTATGACGCACAGTGGCCTGGATTGCGGTATGATGTCCAGATATTAAGATACGGTTACTAATTACAGAAATGTTCCCTCCATGCACCAGGAAGAGTGCAAATGGAGAGGGCCATAGATTATTGTTTACTGTAACTGTATGACGACTATTTGTTACCACCGGACCGCTGGGTAAGCACACCCAGCCAATCTGTATATATAAGGGACACCACCTGACCTGGTGTTGAGTGACAGGTGCCCCGTCTTGGGCACCGCCCCTTCCAGGCTGCAGAGGTGTCCGATTAGCTGGCTGTGTGAGCTCAGTCACCCTTATACTCCTATGCACTTGCGGGACAGACACACACTCACTCTAGAGATACCAAAGGAAGCAGTTCACCACTGAGCTGTGTGTAACACCCATAGGACTTAGGTTCAATGGGATCTAGGCATTGATTTTGACTGAACAAGCAGAAGCTATGTGGGTCTGTGTAGCAGGTCGTAAGTGAGTCAGGGTGGCAGGTCACTAGTAGGTGAACAAGAGTTGTAGCATTCAAGCTCAACCTTATCACTGTCAATCTTGCATGACTTGTCTCCCTTTCTTTCTTATGAGTTGTGTTTTGGTATTTAGTGGGGGGAGACTGGTGAGACAGTTGCCAGGATCCTCCTGATAGTAGTGAGTATAAGTGGAGTAACTGCGACGGCCAGCAGATATTCTTCTAATCGTTCTGTCTCGTTCCAGTACTCCTTATATTATCCTGGTAATGCCAAATGCCCTGCTTGGTAGGAACAAGTATGAATTTGTTATGTCATTGGTTTGACTCGACCTCAGTTAGAACCCTGGGTTTCAAATCCTATGACCCTCTCATCCATTAAGCTGCTCACTTTTCCTCCCACCCATTGATCTGTTCCCTCTTCGCACCCATTGACCTGTTCCCTATTTATCCCACCCATTGAACTGTTCCCTCTTCCTCCCACCCATTGAACTGTTCCCTCTTCCTCCCACTCATTGAACTGTTCCCTCTCCCTTCCACCCATTACGCTGCCCACTCTCCCCCCCCCCCCCCACGCATTGAGCTGTTCCCTCTTCCTCCCACTCATTTTAAGTTTCCCACTGTTTCTCCCACCCATTAAGTTGTTCCCTATTTCTCCCACCCATTGAACTGTTCCCTCTTCCTCCCACTCATTGAGCTGTTCCCTCTCCATCCATCCCATTGAGCTGTTCCCTCTTCCTTCTACTCATTAAACTGTTCCCTCTTCCTCCCACCCATTGAACTGTTCCCTCTTCTCCCACTCATTCAGTTGTTCCCTCTCCCTTCCACTCATTTAACTGTTCCCTATTTCTCCCACCCATTGAACTGTTCCCTCTCCATTCCACCCATTGAACTGTTCCCCCCCCCTTCCACCCATTGAGCTGTTCCCTCCCCCTTCCACCCATTGAGCTGTTCCCTCTCCCTTCCACCCATTGAGCTGTTCCCTCCCCCTTCCACCCATTGAGCTGTTCCCTCTCCCTTCCACCCATTGAGCTGTTCCCTCCCCCTTCCACCCATTGAACTGTTCCCTCTCCCTTCCACCCATTGAGCTGTTCCCTCTCCCTTCCACCCATTGAACTGTTCCCTCTCCCTTCCACACATTCAGTTGTTCCCCCCTTCCAACCATTGAGCTGTTCCCTCTCCCTTCCACCCATTGAGCTGTTCCCCCTTCCAACCATTGAGCTGTTCCATCTCCCTTCCACCCATTGAGCTGTTCCCTCCTTCACCATTGAGCTGTTCCCTCCCCCTTCCACCATTGAGCTGTTCCCTCTCCCTTCCACCCATTGAACTCCCCCCACCAACCCCCCATAACTGTTCCCTCCCCCTTCCACCCATTGAACTGTTCCCTCTCCCTTCCACCCATTGAACTGTTCCCTCCCCCTTCCACCCATTGAACTGTTCCCTCTCCCTTCCACCCATTGAACTGTTCCCTCTCCCTTCCACCCATTGAACTGTTCCCTCTCCCTTCTACCCATTGACCTGTTCCCTCTCCCTTCCACCCATTGAGCTGTTCCCTCTCCCTTCTACCCATTGAGCTGTTCCCCCCTTCCAACCATTGAGCTGTTCCCTCTCCCTTTCACCCATTGAGCTGTTCCTCCCCTTCCACCCATTGCTGTTCCTCTCCTTCCCCCATTGAACGTTCCCTCCCCTTTCCACCTTGAACTGTTCCCTTCCCTTCCACCCATGAACTGTTCCCTCCCCTTCCACCATGAACTGTTCCCTCCCCTTCCACGCATTGAACTGTTCCCTCTCCCTTCCACCCATTGAACTGTTCCCTCTCCCTTCTACCCATTGAGCTGTTCCCTCTCCCTTCCACCCATTGAACTGTTCCCTCCCCCTTCCACCCATTGAGCTGTTCCCTCTCCCTTCCACCCATTGAACTGTTCCCTCTCCCTTCCACCCATTGGCTGTTCCCTCTCCCTTCACCCATTGAGCTGTTCCTTCCCTTCTACCATTGAGCTGTTCCCTCTCCCTTCCACCCATTGAACTGTTCCCTCCCCTTCCACCCATTGAGCTGTTCCATCTCCCTTCCACCCATTGAACCGTTCCCTCCCCCTTCCACCCATTGAAATGTTCCCTCTCCCTTCCACCCATTGAACTGTTCCCTCTCCCTTCCACCCATTGAGCTGTTCCCTCTCCCTTCCACCCATTGAACTGTTCCCTCTCCCTTCCACCCATTGAGCTGTTCCCTCTCCCTTCCACCCATTGAACTGTTCCCTCTCCCTTCCACCCATTGAGCTGTTCCCTCTCCCTCCCACGCATTAAGTCACCCATTCTTCCTCCCACCCATTAACTTGTTTCCTATTTCTCCCACGCGTCGAGCTGTTCCCTCTTCCTCCCACACATTAAACTGCCCACTCTTTCTACCACGTTTTGAGCTGTTCCCTCTTCCTCCCACCCATCGAGCTGCTCACTCACTACCCGACGTCCGTTCCGCGGCTCGTCCAGGGTTCTGCAGCAAGATTGAGCATCTGAGATGGCGGTGACTGCGCGCGCCTGTGCCAAGAATAGCGCGCCCAACAAATTACTCGCTTGTTTCCCAGCCGGCTGCGGCAGTCGCCTGCTTGCCTGGATGAGGAACAAGTGATCACAGATCAGAGACAATTGATCGTGCGTCTGTGAACTTTGTGTAGGCAGACCAGACGGCCGGGACTCCTTGAGGGTGTGTGTAGGCGGGGTGAACGTAGAGCGGGTGGGGTGAGTGAAGGAGGGGGGGGGCGGTACATGATCATGGTGATGTCATCTTGTTGTAGATCAATGCCATGCAGGCAGGGGGCGCTGCTTGGCAGGTCATCAGCCGGCCGACCCGGCACCAGCGCCGCCTGATCTTTATGTATGGAACAATAACCGGACGGGTCTCAGGCTGATGAATTGGCGGCATCATTTGGCCGTCAGCGCAATCTGATTTACCCCTCCCCCAACTGCCATCCTCCCTCACCCATCCCCTACACCCACACACCTACACCTACACCTACACACCCAAACATGCCTACACCCACACACACATACACACACCTACTTACAAGCATGAGAGCGGAAATGGTTGCAATCCCCGGGAGGCTTATACTGCAATGCAAGGAGCCGAGCAGTTGGGGAAGAGGCTTGGGATGGGAGTGGAGGTGATTGGAATGGGGAGACGAGAGGGTGGGAGAGGGGTTGGAACGGGTGGGGGGAGTGCGATTACCAAACGGGGGATAACTGGATTAACACCGCTGCGTAATTAATACTAATTCTCTCAGTGTGTCGCCCCTCTTTTCCCTTGGAGCTCTTAGATTGGGTGGGAACTGATCAGAGTATGGTGTTTAATTGGGGATGGGGATGGGGGGAGGTGCAGGTGGTGGATGTGTGGGTGGGTGTTGAGGACTACCCATCCAGGATGAAGGCTGGTGATGATACACCCTATAAAACTAAACACTATACTTGTTATGTTATATTATATTACCGGGTGCGGTGGACGAATCGGTAGAGCACGGTCCTCGCTTGCGGAAGGTCGGGAGTTCGGTTCCCGGTCGAGTCAAGCCAATGAGTTATAAAATTCATACTTGTCACTTCCTAGCTTGGTGCTCGGCATTAATAGGATAGGGAAAGGACTGGTTAGCTCAGTGTCAGGATAATGTGATTGAGTGGAATATCGGGTCATGGTGCCGGTGGCCTAATTTTCCAGTGGGGAAGCACTATAAAGTCACCATGAGTGTGCACTGTCACAAGTCGGTATGTGTCCTGATATGACGTTAGATGTTGCCAGGACGTGAAACTCCAACAACCGACTGTTGTATTATTAATAGCAGTAATGATTCCTGCCATGTTTACTGTCAATACGGATGATGCGGGGCTTTCTCTGGTGGTGGCAGCAATTTGAAATGCAGATGGATGGCTGCGAGCATAGCTGTTGTATGATTTATTGTACACAATGTCTCGTACTCCTTTAAAAAAGAGCACTTCTGGCCGAGCTCTATTGCAGTGAGGCCTCCGCCTTAAATGGAAAACCATTTCAGCCCTTCCAGTGGCCATCGATTTCTATTCTGGCAGTGAGCAGCTCTGTTTGGGCTGCCTTGTTCCGATCAGTCTTGGCCGGGGGCTGGAAATACGATTAGACACACAAGGGGCGAACGATTTAATTGACGGAATTCTTGTCTGGCTGCCATTAGTGTAAGGAGAGGTAATACACTACTGCCAAGTGGCCCCCACCGGAAGCACCAGGCCTGATGAGCCCTAAGAGGCTTGCCGGCCACCAGCGCCAGTCCCTTATGGATGGCCGGCACATTTTATTTTTTTCTCCAGTTTATGGAATATTCCAGCAATTTCTAATCCCTTTTGTCTATTGTGTGTTATTTTCCTATTTACATTCCGCCCACGGAGCTAGTCGTTTTTACCGGTGCGGTGTATTGAGAGGCCGATTACTCAGTCGCTGCTAATTTACACCGGACGCGGCGGTCAAATTGGTAGAGCGCAGGCTTCCCATGTCCAATGTGAGTGAGTGGGATATCGGGTCATGGTGCTGATGACCTGGTGACCTCTTCCTCTTTTTCCTCCTCCTTAGAGCTATAGATTAGTCACATGTGTGCACTGTCACAAGTCTGTACCGGTCGTGGTATAACCTCATATGTTGCTAGGGTGTAAAGCTCCAACAAAATCTGCATCACTTGAACAGTGCGCAAAACTATATCAATCTACTCGTCATAAGTGTGCACTCACTGTCGCAAGTCGTTATCCATTATGATATAACCTTATAATAAATATGTTGCTAGGATGTAAAGCTCATACAAAATCTGAAACTATATACTCGTCATAAGTGTGCACTGTCGCAAGTCGATACCCATTGTGATATAACCTTAGAGGTTGCTAGGATGTAAAGCCACCAACAACCCACCATATGCGTAATCAGTTCACCGTAGGCAGTAGCGTTTCTCGTAATGAACTTTGATGCTAGGCCGTAAAACCCAAAATAAACAACAACAACAACAACAACAACAACAAAGCCGGGCCCTCCTTATCTCCGTACGACGGAACCTTGAAGCAGCGACTCGAGCGCAATGTCCGCAAGTTGGACTTCATTGGGTGGTGCAGATGAAAGCGAGGCGTACCCCAGTGTGATAGCCCAGGTCGATGGTTCGATGCCCACGTCCTGGGGCCTTCATCACGGCCGCCACAGTCCGCCGACTCCCCCTACCCTACCCCCTCCCCCCTACCCTCCCTTACCCTCCTTTCTCCCTCCCCGTCCACTCCCCTCACCTCACCTCCCCCTACCCCTACCCTCCTCTCGCCTCGCCTCCCATCCCCTACCCCCATCTCTCCCTACCCTACCCGTCCACTCCCCTCACCTCACCTCCCCTACCCTCCCCTCCCCTACCCTCCCCCTATCTCCCCTACCCTCCCCTACTCTCCCTCGCCTCCCCTCCCCCTACACCCATCTCTCCCTGCCCTCCCCTCTTCCCTGCCATCCACTCCACTCCCCTCCCCTCCGCCTACCCCCTACCCTACCCACTACCCTCTCCCTCCCCGGTCCACTCCCCTCCCCTCTCCTCCCCCCTCCTCCCCCCTCCTCCCCCTCCCCCTCGCATCCCATCCCCTCCCCCCCAACTCCACACACACTTCCTCCCCATTTCCACAGTCTGCCCCTGCTTCAATTAAAAACAGCGTGCTGTTAACCTCACATCATAAGGCCCAAGTTACATCTTTTTTCTTTTTCTTCTTCTTCTTTTTCTTCCTCTTCTTCTTCTTCTTCTTCTTCTTCTTCTTCTGCTTCTTCTTCTCCTGCTTCCTTCTTCCTCCTTGACTTATTTTCTTTCCCCTTCTATTCCGCTTGTCCTGTCCTGCTTATTCTTCCTCTTCTTCTTAGTCGTCCCATGCCATTCCTTCTTCTTCTTCTTCTTCTTCTCATTAAGCCTCCCCCGTCCTTCTTTGAATTATTCTCATGTCTTCTTCTTTCTCTTTCTCTTCCTATGTCTTCGCATCCTCCTTTTCCGCTGGCTCCCCCGCCTCCTCCTCCTCTACCCCCCTCTTCTCCTTTCATTCTCCTCTACCGCTGTCTCTTCTCCTCCTCCTCTTTCTCCCTCTCCTTCTCCTCCTCTTTCTCCCTCTCCTTCTCCTCCTCTTCCACCTTTTACGCCTTCTCCTACTCCTACTCTCCCCTCCTCACCCTCCTCTTCCTCCTCAGGGATGAAAGATCTCCGCGATTCTGCAGATTTCCGAGAGTTTTGAATCCCGCAGCACCATCAGCGTATATTAGTGTGTGGTGCAGACGCTGCAGCACTATCAGCGTATACTACTAATAAACCTCCCAACGGCGCACCACTATCGGCATATACTATTAATACATGCTTCAAATGGCGCAACACTATCAGCGTATACCAATGTATATAAAACCCGACTTCCGAAAATTTTCCGCGATTCCCTGACAATGCTAAACCTATAGGAGAATATCCACATTTCCACTTTTTTTCCCCGGAGACCACTTTCATCCCTGCTCCTCCTTCCCCTTCTCCTCCTCCTCAACTCGTCCCCACCCATTCCCTTTCCTACCTTCTCCCTCTCTTCCAACTCCTCGTGCTTCTTCGGTGTATTCATCCTCTTGATTAGTTTTCATCCTCTTCATTTCTCGCCGTGAATATGGCCTCTGCTTCTGACATGACCTAAAGCAACCATCAATCAATCAATCAATCTTCATTTCAATGTTCCTCATTAACAACATCAGCATCATCAGTATCCTCCTCCTCATCATCATCATCAGCAGCAGCAGCTTCCATGTCCAAGCTTGTAGTCGGCTAGCTACCTTCGCCCTGCTAGTCTTTAGGGTCGGGGATGAATGTTTCCATACTTCCATCATGATTTAGGAGGGGGAGAGTGGTAATGGTCCTGAACGACCCAGCCATCTTACTCACACACTGACACCCCCACCGCGCCCACCTCCTGCTACCTCTCATCCGGTCCTCCTTTAAGAAGAGAACCAACAAAGAGAACGTCCGGACTTGGCAGTCTTTAATAGGAAATCAATCTCCTCGGATCACCACTCTCACCCCGACTGCCCGTCCTCTCAGACCGCCCTCACCGCCCACACCACCCTCACCACACCGGCCTCACCACACCGGCCTCACCACACCGCCCTCACCATACCGCCCTCACCACCCACACCACACCGCCAACACCATACCACCCTCACCACACCGCCCTCACCACACCGCCCTCACCATACCGCCCTCACCACACCGCCCTCACCACACCACCCTCACCACACCACCCTCACTACACCGCCCTCACCACACCGCCCTCACCATACCGCCCTCACCACACCGCCCTCACCTCCCACAACACACCGCCAACACCACACCGACCTCACCGCCCACACCACACTGCCCTCACCACACCGCCCTCACCACACCGCCCTCACCTCCCACAACACACCGCCCTCACCGCCAACACCACACCGCCCTCGGCACACCGCCCTCACCTCCCACAACACACCGCCAACACCACACCGCCCTCACCTCCCACAACACACCGCCCTCACAACACTGCCCTCACCACACCGCCCTCACCTCCCACAACACACTGCCCTCACCACACCACCCTCACCACACCGCCCGCACCTCCCACAATACACCGCCAACACCACACCGCCCTCACCGCCCACACCACACCGCCAACACCACACTGCCCTCACCGCCCACACCACACCGCCAACACCACACCGCCCTCACCACACCACCCTCACCACACTGCCCTCACCGCCAACACCACACCGCCAACACCCTATCGCGCACACCACACCGCCCTTACCGCCCACACCACACCGCCCTCACCGCCCACACCCTACCGCGCACACCCCACCGCCATCATCGCCCACACCACAACGCCCACACCACATCACATGCGCCGTCATCACCGCCCCCGCCTCATGCATTTTTTCCCTCCATGTCGCCCTCATCACACCCTCCCACCACCCTCGCCGCCCCCTCCCGGCAGCCCTCACTGCCCCACCATTCTGCCTTCAATGCCCCACCATGAGCCCTCACCACCTTTCTCACCTCTCCCGTCCCCTTCCTCCTCTCTTTAATTCCCTCACCTCCCCATCCCCTCACTCACCTCCTTTAGCTCCTTCCCCTCCCTCCCCTCCTTTAGCTCCCTCCCCTCCTTTAACTCCCTCCCCTCCTTTACCTCTCTCGCATCCCTCCCCTCCCTCCCCCCTCCCGCCACCTCCACCACCACCACCAACACCACCGCCACCGCCGTCACGTGGGCACCTGACGCCTGACAGGCACTGACTTCCTTCCACCAGTGCTTTGCGTTTGCTTTCCGCGATTGATTACCGAAGACAAAAGACTGCTCAGTCTATCAAGAAGAATCTACCCTCCTATTGCCTACCGCCCCCGCCCCCTGCTGGCAATGTGCATCCATTCCGACCCATCCAGACTGTGAGACCCACACCGACTCTTACCCGCGTACACTGACCCGTATACACGCATGCGCGCGTGCGTGAGGTGTCCCTAACTTAATTAGCACAACTCTCACTCTAATTGGTCAGCGCCCAAGGGTCAGTCAGACACAATGTCGGCGTTGAGAAAGCAGTTCAGTTTCGGATTTGTGACGCTTGTCATCAGTCACGACCCCTTTTCTGGTAATGGCAATGAGCGCTGAGTGTGTGTGTGTGTGGGTGGGGGGGGGGGGGGTAGGGATGGAGGATGTCTGCACCATAGGTGTGTGCCGTTAACAGGAAACTTCCGGTCACGTGCCGGATGCTTCCGGTCACGTGCCGGAAGTTAGCAAACAGAGGTGCGCGTCGACGGAGGAAAACCTGTAAAGCATATATGTGGATGTACTTATGTATGTATTTATTTATGTATAAATGAATGTATACGTGTATGTATGTATGTATGTATGTATGTATGTATGTATGTATGTGAGTATGTATGTATGTAATTATGTATGTTTATATTTATGTATTGTATGTGCCTATGTATACATGTATGTATGAAGTATGTATGTGTGTAATATGTTTATTCCCTATGTATGTATTTATGTATCTACTGTATGTATGTACTGTATGTGTGTGTATGTATAAATATATGTGTGCAGTATGTATGCGTATGTGTATTTGGTATGTATGTATATGTGTGCGTATATAAGCTAGCATGAGTCAACAACACTGGGGCACATAATGGGGACTTTCATGAGCCATTTCTCTCGCTATACACTTGGTGGCAGCACCCGTTTCCGGTCCAAGTCGGCCATCATGGTTGGATAGAAGGGTGTAGGTGTGAGTGTGTGCTGGTGGTGTAGGTGTGTGGTGGGGGTGAAGGTATGTGTGTGGTGGGGGTGTAGGTGTGTGTTGGGTGTGTGTGGTGGGGGTGTAGGTGTGTGGTGAGGGTTTAGGTGTGTGGTGGGGGTGTAGGTGTGTGGTGGGGGTTTAGGGATGTGGTGGGGGTGTAGGTGTGTGGTGTGTGTGTGTGGTGGGGGTGTAGGTGTGTGGTGGGGGTTTAGGGATGTGGTGGGGTGTAGGTGTATGGTGTGTGTGGTGTAGGTGTGTTGGCATGGTGTGTGGTGGGGGTCTAGGTGTGTGGTTGAGGTGTATGTGTGTATGGTTGAGGTGTATGTGTGTGTGGTGAGGGTATAGGTTTGTGTGGTGTAGGTGTGGTGTCCGTGGTGGGGGTGAAGGTGTGTGGTGGGGGTGTAAGTGTGTGGTGGGGGTTTAGGTGTGTGGTGAGGGTGTAGGGGGTACTGGGGGTATAGGTGTGTGTTATGGGGTTTAGGGGATATAGGGGTTTAGGGCTGTGGTGGGGGTGTAGGTGTGTGGTGGGGGTTTAGGGGTTGCTAAAGATTGTGAGGTGCCGGTCTGCAAGACACCCCTACACTTCCACCACAAACCACCTACACCCCCAGCACACACACTGTCAACCCCTATGACACACACTGTCAACCCCCACCACACACACCTACACCCCCACCACATTCCTAATCTCCCACCACACACACCTACACCCCCACCACATCCCTAATCTCCCACCACACCCATACACCCCACCACATCCATACACCCCACCACCCCCACCCGACCATACCCACTCACCACACACCCAAAATCCTCACCACACCCCTATACCTCCACAACACACCCACCACACAAACATACGCCCCCACCACACACACACCATACACACCTTCATGCCGACCACACCCACCACACCATACCCACTCATCACACACCCCCAGCACACACACCAAAATCCTCACTACACACCATACACACTCACCACACACCTAGTCATACAGAGACTGGCATGTGCGTGCTTTCAATCTTGAAATAGGGTGTGTGCTTCTATTATTAGGTAGCGTGCTTCTATTGGGACATATAGGGTATGTTAATGTTATATAATCTTGCACCATGCTCTGAATCCCGGGTGTGCGATAAGCGTGTAGGGCCGTTAGCATCAATCTCCACACAGGCTGAGGGAGGCAGAGCCTAGTCTAGGAATTTGGTGAAGGTTTAGTTTGGCTCTCAAAAACCCCACTTCGTGGTGAAGTATATGGTGAAGGCAGCAGCAGCAAGGGTGGGGGGTGGCGCCCTCTAGGGCACCGGAACTGTGGGCGGGAACTGGGGGCGGAACTGGGGGCGCCGGTTCTGGGTAGTGGGGACTCACGGAACTAGAGCAGGCAGCATCACGTCATTGGGGATAGTGTGATGTATAAAGTGAATATGTGAATATTGTTATGAATGGAATTATCCTGCTTCTAAGTTCTATTGTTATTGTCCTCATCTAGTGTTCCAGTAACCTGATTAAATGTTCCTTGTTATTTGTGTTACTGGAGGTTGGTGTCTGGCCTGGACGGCTGCAGGTCCGCTAAGCAGCTCCTTCGCCTCTTTCCCTCCAGGTGGCACATCGGCGCCCGGTTATCAGCCGATTTCGCTTCAGATTTTGCTTTAAATAAATTGTATGGTAGGTCTTAGTCCAGCCAGAGTATTACTATTAGGCTCGATCCATACTCATCTTCCTATTAGATTATTCTTGTGTGTACATTAGTTGATTAATCAGGGGAAATTTCAATCGCGGGCAATGGTCTTCCTCGGAGTTCCACTCCTCCTTGTCATATCCTATTAAAGGGGAGCGCCAGGCTACATAGCCACAATAATCAGTTAAGTCATTGGTTTGATTTAAGCAGGGTTCGAACCCGGGGGTTCAAATTCAAATTCTTGTTGCCAGGGCGCAAAACCCCAACAAACAAACAGATAAAATCCCATGACCTGCCCAAACGGGAGCCGGAAGCTCAACTCAGTTGGCTATCCCGGGGCGAAAGAACCACTGAGACGAGGCCATAGAGAGGGGAGGCTTGTATTCATTGCAATGTTCGTGAAACTTAGTTTTGAAGATTAAAAATAGTTGCCCTCTATTACATGGCTCTTGACTTTTACACCGAAGAAAAGCATTCATTGTGCTGACAGGCGACCAGTAAATGGGAGCTGTGTATGTGAGCGGACGGCATGTGTACTGTGGGGCTTGCTGATCTGGTTGAGTGACAGCCATGTCCCCCGTGGGGGGTGGGGAGAGGGGGGGGGGGGGCGTTGTGTGTGGGGTTGTGTACGGTGGGCGGGGAGTGTTATACACGAGTTTATGCACCACAACCGGAACCACCTCGGGACGGGATTACAGCAGATCCCATAATGCTCCCCAATAGGACACGTCGACGTCCTTCCCACAGCGACCAGACGGGATGGCTGAATGAGTTAGAGCGTCCCGTCTCCAGTGTTGGTAGACCGTGGGATCGTGGGTTCGAACTCTGGTCGAGTCAAACCAATGACTTAAAAATTGATACTTGTCGCTTCCTAGCCAGGCACTGAGCATTATTAGGATAGGGCAAGGACTGGTTGGCTCAGTGTCAGGATAATGTGACTGGGTGGGATATCAGGTCATGGCGGCCTGATCTCCCAGTGGGGTAGCACTATAACATTGCCATGAGTGTGTACGATCACAAGTCGGTACCCGTCCTGATATGACCTTAGATGTTGCTAGGATGTAAAACGACAACAAACAAAGCCTTCCCACAGCACCTTGGGAAAGCAAATAACATGAGTAAAGTATTAGCAGAGTCAGCGCAGTGTGTGTGTGTCATGCATGTTTAGGCATAATATGATAGTGGTGATGGTGATGTTTGTTTTTTGTTGTTTTAAGTCCTGACAACATCTAAGATAATATCACGACGGGTATTGACTTGTGACTATGCATTCATGCATTCATGCTGCCACACTGGGAGACCAGCCTCCCGGCACCATGGCCTGATATACCATACAGTCACATTGTCCTGATACGGTGCTCACCAGTCCTTGTCATGTCCTATTTATGCCGAGCACAAGGCTAGGGAGCGACAAGTATCAATTTTGTAAGTCATTGGTTTGACTTGGCTGGGATCAAACTCCCCACCTTCCACACGGGAAGCCTGCCCTCTACTTGGCCACTGTGTACCGTGTGATGATGATATAATGATGTTGATGATGATGATGATGATAATTGTGGTGATAGTGATGATTTTTTATGGTTGTGATGATGGTGGTGATGATGATGTGATGATGGGGATGCTGGGGATGCTGCTGATAATGACGATAATGGTGGTGATGATGATGGTCATGTGATAATGGGCATGTGATGATGGTCATGTGATGATGGTGGTTGTGGTGGTAATGATGATGGTGGTGGTGATAGTGCGGTGGTGGTGGTGGTGGTGGTGGTGCTAGCAGAGGTGTGCACGTGACCTCTTTCATGTGGTGCGCAGCGACCAGCGCAGTGAGTAAAACGGCGCAGTGGTGGGCATGGCGGGCCTGTGTATCACATACAGGGGTCGGCTCAGTGTGCGGCCCTGTTTGTCACCAGCATCACCAAACGGCCGCAAGGGGGCCAGGGGCTGACATGGAGCGGGCCGTGCAGAGTGATGTGGGTTGGTGGTATGATGACACCGGATCACGCCGCCAGGGGGCAGTAGTGCGGCGTGGTGACAGCCCGGTCACGCCCCAGGCCTTGAGCGTTAGAGGGGTGGGAGCGGGGCTAGGGGGTGGGGGGAGGGGGTTGTGGAGTGGCGGGGCCCCGGGGACTCGCTTCTCATCGGCATGTGGGAGGCGCAGCGTCCGGCCGGGACTTGTGCCCGCCCGCCCGCCGCCCCGTCCCCGAAGACATGCCCCAGGTGAATATGTATGATAAGCTGCGCGCCCACTGGTTCCCACTGGGACAAGTGACGGGGCTGGGGCGCTGGTTATGCCGTCTAACGAGCCCCATCCCCCCTCCATCCCCTCCTGTCCAGCCTGGTGTCCTGCAGGGTGAGCGGCACTGGGGGTGGGGGGGGGGGGCGCCTTACCGTAGCAGCACCACTGAGGCCGGTGTCGCGGTTTCAGTTCTCCGCCAGTTTCAGTTCTCCGCATCGCTACTGCGCATGTGTCAAAATCGAACAGCATCGTCTGTGCATGTGTCAACATCGAGCCAGATTCAAACCATCACCGATCGCCGCAAATCGCTGCACTCATTCTGTCACTATAGTGTCAGTGTCACTAACCTTATAAATTTAATATAATCTTTTCGGTAAACATGTTTTCTATATGTGTACCAAGCGATTTCTTTCTAAGTGGTGTGGTTTTAGAAATATTTCAATTTTTCTGTATAAAGATTGCTGACGACAATTGACAATGCCTTGAGTTTGCCAGTATGTGCAGTGCAAAACATTTTTCAAAATTAATAGAAATCCAGAACCCTAACCATATCAATTTAATATAATCTTTTTGGTTAACATGTTTTCTATATGTGCATCAAGCGATTTGTTTCTAGGTGGTGTGGTTTTAGAGATATTTCACTTTTTCTGTATGAAGATTGCTCACGACCATTGACAATGCCTTGACGATGCTGTTCGATTTTGACGCCTGCGCAGAAGCGATGTGAAGAACTGAAACTGGCGGAGAACTGAAACCACGACACCGGAATACAGAGAGGACAGGTTTGCATTCATTGGAATATAAGCAGCCAACTAGAAACATTACTAAGGGAAAAGACCATGTGTGTTAAGGCCCAGTCACACCTTACCGGACTGGGGAACTGGACGAGAACCGGGCAGTGTCCGGTACTGTACAGCGTTGTCCGGTACATGTCCGGTACCCATCCGGCGGTGTCCGTTGGTGTCCGGCAGTGTCCGGTACAAGTTTTGAACATGCACAAAACTTCTACTGGACACCACCGTCCTGACGTGTCTGGTTGTTGTCCGGTTTGTCCGGTACATGTCCAATACCCATCCGTACATGTCCGGTACCCATCCGTTGGTGTCTGGTTTGTCCGTTTTGTCCGGTACATGTCCAGTACCCATCCATTACGTGTCCAGTTCTCGTCCAGTTCTCGTCTGGTACATGTACGGTACTTGTCCAGTCGCCCGGCGGCAATTGACCCAATTACGCTCCATTTCGGTACATTTCGATACATTTGATCACCGGACTATACAATTCTTTGTCCAGTTCATGTCCGTTGCTCAATCCGGTAAGGTGTGACAGGCGCTTTAAGGAGCGGGGTGTGGGGGCGGGGGTTTGTAACACTAACAAACACAAAACATAATGTATTTCACATTTACCCTTTTTTTTAAAAAGAAAACAGACCTAACTAAACAGCAGCAATACAAATTTAAACAAAAATAAAAACTAACACCCACCTCTCTCACAAGTTGAGGTTCTTCTGTGTCGAGTCCAGAAGGTCCGTGGTTATTTGCCTTTCACGCCCCGCGGCCCCTGGTGGCGTCTTATCGAGCCGACTAATCTGCGGTAGTCGGGTACCCGGGCCTTCTTCACGCCGACGCGACCTGCATTGTGTGCGGCTTTATAAATATTTAGCCGGGTCTGCCTTCTGCCGCCTAACCTGTGGGAAATCTATTGCGCCCACTGAACTGCTGCAACACATTGTATATTTAATCAGCGAAAGTGTGTGGGTGTGGGTGTGGGTGTGTGGGTGTGTGTGTGGGTGTGTGTGTGTGTAGCGTAACCTATGCTGCCATACGCTGGCCTACATCTGCGTGCGTGCGTGCGTGCGTGCGTGCGTGTGTGTGTGTGCGCGGCTGACCGACACCCTGGGCAGTTTATATGTATGTATTTATGTTGCTTACATGTATGCATGTATGTATGTGTATTTATGTATATGTATGCGAGGAAAGTCCACCTTCAAATTTGAGTCACCTGAGAGGTTAAATTTAATGTGTAGAAGCATACCTGTGGACTTATCGAAGGATGATGAAAATATCATGGACAAAGAAGATCACCAACAAAGAAGTTCTCAGAAAAATTAAAAATAAGAAAAGCTTGTTTGCCACTATACAGACAAAGAAACTTATTTATTTTGGCCACATCATTCGTCAGAGTTCAATATACCGTACATTGTTGGAAGGGAAGGTGAATGGCAGCAGAGGGAGAGGGAGACCAAGAACATCATGGTTTACAAATATTTCACAGTGGACAGGCTTGAATTATTCACAGTCTATCAGAACAGCACAACATCGGGACAAGTGGAGAACCATTGCATCCAACCCTCGACTAGAGGACGGAACTATTGATTGATTGAGAAGCATACCAAGACATGCAAAACAACCAAACACAGACAACATCATAATAAAGTGGTGTGTGACATCTCTGAAGACAAGTGCCATCTCCAGCTGGGTGTATTCAACATAAAACTTACCGTAAAGCGTGATAGTGCAAAAACTGTGTAAATGGAGTATGTCAAAGTACACTGACATCATAATACAGTGGTGTGTGACATCTCTGAAGAGAAATGCCATTTCCATCTGGGTGTATTCAACATAAAACTTACTGTAACACGTAAAGCGTGATAGTGCAAAAACTGTGTAAATGGAGTATGTCAAAGTACACTGACATCATAATACAGTGGTGTGTGACATCTCTGAAGAGAAATGCCATCTCCAGCTGGGTGTATTCAACATAAAACTTAACGTAAAGCGTGATAGTGCAAAAACTGTGTAAATGGAGTATGGCAGAGTATACCGACATCATAATACAGTGGTGTGTGACATCTCTGAAGGGAAGTGCCATTTCCAGCTGGGTGTATTCAACAACTGTGTATTCAACAACTGTGCAAAAACTGTGTAACTGGCCTCTGTCATAACTTTTCATAAAAGTTTCCAAACAGAGCCAAACTTCTCGCCTCGAGGCGAGGCAAATAAGAGAAGCTCAAGTGTAATACCCATATGTGCATGGTTTATCGCGCCCCCACTTGATATAACTGGCAAAGGCTCCTTCTTTGTTAAGCCTGGCCATGCTGGATCCAGAGGATTATTACACATAGTGGAAGGAAGCCAATTTACTGATGACTGACGTGATATAGCAGTGCGGTGCCTCCCCCCGCTTCCCTCACTCACTCACTCATTCACTCACTCACACACTCACTCACTCACACTCACACGCGCCCCGGAGAGCTCGACGCGGTTCAGTCGTGGAAACAATTGGCAGTGATTTGTCAGGCAGGCTCAGGCGGCGCGACTTACCGCCGTCGATCCGCCGCTGATAGCGCGCCGCGCCCGGTTTATGTCGTCATCAGGGCGGGCCAAGTGCTAAATAGCCAGGCGATGGATTGGGGGCGGCTCGCGTAATGTGGGCGGGTTGATGAAGTGAGGGAGGCAGGCGGATGGCACCCCCACACTGCCCCTCCCCGTCCCCGTCTCCACCCACACTGCCTCCCCTGAGCCTCCTCCTCCTGCTGCTCCTTCTCCCCGTCCCACTACTCCTCTTGGGGCCTCCTCCAGGGCGTCAATCCTCCTGATGAACCCCCCTTCTCCCTCTCACCTCACCCAGGCCTCGGTCCTTTATATGACCAGTCTGACTCATTTACCTACCTACCTGCACTTACTGCCAACCTACTGCCCACTACTGCCAACCTACCACTAACCTACCACCAATCTACAACCAACCTACCGCCAACCTACCACCAACATACCCCTAACCTACCACCAACCTTCCGCTATACCTACCACCAACCTACCACTAACCTACTGCTAACCTACCACCAACCTATGATCAACCTACCATCAACCTAACACCAACCTACCACCAACTTACCACTACTGCTAACCAACCTACCGCCAACTTACCACCAACCTACCCCTAACCTACCACCAACCTACCACCAACTTACCACACACCTACCGCTAACCTACCACGAACCTAACATCAACCTACTGCTAACCTACCACCAACCTATGATCAACCTACTGCCAACTTACCACCAGCCTACTCTCAACCTACCGCCAACCTACCACCAACCTACCGCCAGCCTACCGCCAACCTAACACCAACCTACCGCCAACCTAACACCAACTTACCATCAATCTACTACCAACCTACCGCTATCCTAACATCAGCTTTCAATCAACCTATCGCTCACTTAAAAAAAAAAAAAAATCTTGAAGATTTATACTGCCTCTCATGGATAAGTCTGAATAGACTTGTTTTCACTATTAGACAGTTTGTCGATAGAAAGCCTGAGTCTACACTTTTACCGACCCAAGGGATTTTTAACCTCCCACACCACATAGACATGGTATGAGAGCAACTGGCCTTTAATGTCGCTGTAAGTTATACACAGCGGTGGAAATCCAAATTGGAAGAGGTGGGGGCATGGGGAATCGAACCACTGACCTTCAGATTAGGAGTCCGACCTAGAAAAAAGTCAGACACTCTAACCACTCCGCCACAGAGAACACCACTAACCTACCTCCAACCTACCGCCTACCACTCACTCACTTCCCACATCCAAGCTAACCCTAGCCGGGCTCATGTGTGCAGATTGGAAAAAGAGCTCTTCAAGCTGGCCAGAGTGTGGCGTGCAGTGATGAGAGGGTGTCAGGGCGCTGCTTTCTCATTTACATTCCTCGGGTGTGGGTCAGCATAGCGGCACCCCAGTCCGCCTGGCGTGACTATGCTTGTTTCCGGTAGGGGGACCCTATCTGTTTCGGCTGATTAGATGGAAGCATGCCAAGGCGGCACAGAGCGGAGATATGGTTTTGTGTTTACCAGCCCAACCACAAAACCCACTCACAGGCATTCGCCACACATACCAATCCCAAATAAAGGGGGGTTTCTCACCTAGATTCACCGACAGGTTTCTCGTCCACATCCATATGTTTCTAAATCTACGAATTCACGAAGTTTTTTTCACAACTCACGACGTAACGATCATCTATTAATCACATCGCCCACACAAGATTCTGTTTCAAATAAATGTATCCGTGGACATAATTTTTATTCGTACATTTGTTAACATATTTAGCACTCATTCACTCACTCATTCATTCACTCACTCATTCATTCACTCGCTCATTCACTCGCTCATTCACTCATTCATTCACTCATTCATTCACTCACACATTCGCTCATTCACTCATGCATTCATTCACTCACTCATTCACTCACTCATTCGCTCATTCACTCATGCATTCACTCACTCATGCATTCACTCACTCACGCATTCACGCACTCATAGATTCCCAGATATTTTCTCACAAATATTTACAGGCATTTATTAACACAAGTTCAGATCTACAACCCAATAAATAAAATAAAACATTACTCGCCCACACCGGAAGTGGTCGCCCAATCAGTAGAGCGCAGGCTTCCCGTGCGGAAGGTCGGGAGTTCGAAATCTACCCGAGTCAAACTAATGACTTACACAATTGGTACATGCTCAGCATTTCTAGGATAGGGTAAGGACTGGTTAGCTCAGTATCAGGATAATGTGACTGAGTTCGGTATTGGGTCATGGTGCTGGTGGTCTGATCTCCGAGTGGGCCAGCACTACTAAGTTGCTATGAATGCACACTGTCACAAGTCGGTACCGATCCTCATATGCCCATAGATGTTGCTAGGATATAAACCCCCTTCAAACAAACTCACCCACACAAACAACCAAACTAGCGACCAAAGCACATGACCAAACACACTCATAACCAAACTCACAACCAAACTCAAACCAAACCCACAACCAAGCCCACCGCCAAACACAACACCAAACATATGACAAAGCACACAACCAAGCACACACGACCAGACACAGAACCAGACACAACCACGCACATAATCAAGCACACAACCAAACTCACAGCCAAGCACACACCCAAACTTACAACCAAACTCTCACTGAAATTCACAACCAAACTCACGACCAAACTCAAACCAAACCCATAACCAAGCCCACAACGAAGCCCACTGCCAACCACACGACAAAGCGCACAACTAAACATACACGACCAGACACATAACCAGACACAACCACGCACATAATCAAGCACACAACCAAACTCACAACCAAACTCTAACTGAAATTCACAATCAAACTCACAACCAAGCTCACAATCAAACACACAACCACACATACAACCAAACACAACCAAACTCACAATCAAACCCGCCCCTGGCACTATTCTCCGGCATCCTCTACCACAGCTTAGGCGGGCTGTCCGTATGAGGGGTTGAGGGGTTAGGCAGGGCTTTGGAGGGATCAGAGAGGTTCATACAATCGGTGATCCCCAGGTGGCCCTCAGGCCTGCCTTGACAGTTGCATTACCAGTTAATAGAGGAGGCATGGCCTGGTTATGATGAAGGGGGTGGGAGACTGAAGGCCTCATAGAGCCATGCTTCAGTGTCTCATTCAGGTAATTCAGTGTACAGAGAATGCCATTGAAAACCCTCAATCCTGATATTAGTCGTATTACCTTAGATGTTACCAGGACGTAACCCCCCTCACACACACACACACATACAGCACACACACAATAGACAAATTAGAAGCCCTTGAAGATGGGCTGACATGTCTAAGAGTAAGACCTCTTTGCATATTCACAAATATCGTAATGGGGTTTGTCAATTCATGATTGACCCATCTTAAAGGTATGTGTTCATGGTGTAATCTTGACTGCCTTCTCTGGATTGACTTAGCAATTGCTATGTCTTACCGACTGATAGTTTACACCAGACTTCTATTGGTACCGGATGGTGCATGACAGTCATGGCGGTGCATGACAGTCATGACGGTACGTGATAGTCATTATGATACATGATACTCACAGTATTGATACAGGAAATCGATCGGTATGAATTATTTTTGGTTCTAATACCGGTTACTAGGTACGGTACCAAGTGTTGGGGTGGTACCAGATGTGATGTGCAGGTACCACATGTGATGTGTTGATACCAGGTGTTAGGTGATCATAATAGATATGATATGTTGGTGCCAGATTTAGGTGCTGGTACCAGATGTTAGTGCCTGTTCCAGATTTAGGTGATGTTACCAAATGTTAAGTGATGGTATCAGATGTTAGATGATGGTAGCAGGTATGATGTGCTGGTACCAGATTTGATGAGATGGTACCAGATGTGATGGGATGGTACCAGATGTGATGTATTGATACCAGATGTGATTTGTTGGTACCATATGTGATATGCTGGTACCAGATGTGATATGCTGGTACCAGATGTGATATGTTGGTAAATATATTATTTGTTGGTACCAGATGTGATATGGCGGTACCAGATGTGATATGATGGCACTAGATGTGATGCGATGGTACCAGACGTGATATGCTGGTACCAGATGCTCCAGTAAACTGTCACCTGCAGTCAACGGCCTGTTACTCTTTGTGATTGATTGTTTCCTGTTTGTTTGTCTTTAATCTCCCAAATAATGTCCTCTCCCTCACCCTTATGCGTTTTTCTTCAAACGGTGCAATGACCTTTGTAAAGGATTAGGGATTTTAAGCATCTTTTCCCTTTGCCTTTTGTTGGGATTTTCCCTAAGTTTTCTTTACCAAAAAACTACTTTTGTGGAATGAAAAAACCTGCTCGTAGTGAAATGTGGACATGATCTCTTTGTGCGATGACTCGGACAATGTAGCCAATCGAGGATCAACCTCTTTAAGGAGAAGTTATTGAGTTTGAACTTTCATACCCAAAAAAAATGTTAACCCACTTGAAGAGAAAATACATTCTACTCACAGAAATATGTGACCTGTCTGAGAACTATGTTTTAGTTGTGGCTCAAATACCGAGTTTGGTGGATTTATTTCACTTTATATTTCACTAGTCATTTGTAGATATATATATATATTTTACCTCGGTACTAAGCCTCAGGCTACTCGTAGCCGAGGGCACCAGACGGGATGGCCGAATGAGTTGGAGCGTCCGTCTCCCGTGCTGGTAGATCGTGGGGTCATGGGTTCGAACCTTGGTCGAGTCAAACCAATGACTTGAAAATTGGTGCTTGTCGCTTCCGAGCCAGGCGCTCGGCATTATTAGGACAGGGCAAGGGCTGGTGTGCTCAGTGTCAGGATAATGTGACTGAGTGGGATACCAGGTCATGGTGCCAGCGGCCTGGTTTCCCAGTGGGACATCACTATAAAGTCACCATGAGTGCGCACTGTCATAAGTCGGTACCCATCCTGATATGACCTTAGATGTTGTTAGGACGTAAAACAACAACAAACAAAGGTAGCTGAGGGAGAAGGAAGCACATCCGGGTCCAGCAATTAGCATAATCAACTCACGACGGGAGGACGTTCGTTTGAGTTGCTCTGGTGATTTTCTATCTACGACGACATCCTAACTGTAAGTAGGATATTTTTAGACGGTGAACTTGCTTTATGATACTTTCCCGCAACTTTTTGCAAAGTTTGGATTACTATGTGATGGTTTTTTGCTTGTATTGGTGGTTTTTACGATTTGTGAAACATCGTTAGAACAATGAACAAAGCACCATGTTTTTTCTTTGTTCTGTATTCCGCCCGTTGCCGAACGGAGAGAGATGTGGTTGGAGCCACATTTCGTTGGGATTTATTCCTCGGTTTCTAATAAGATTCCCCACATTGTGTTACTTAGGCGTACCTCCTAGTTTCGTAGCATTTTTCCAACTTGTTGGCATATTGAGCCACAAATGGGAGAAGTGCACGGGATAGAGAGTGTGGGAGGCTACCGATACACTGGTCCCTACCCCTCGTTTGGTTTTGTTTCGATACCATAATCCTATGACACTCACACATTATTCACTCTCACGCCTGTGTTGGAACGGTGTAAATACGTTCTCTGACACCTCTAAATGCACAATTTGGGGTTTCTTAACCTTTGTGTGACATTTTGTTGAGCTTTTTGGTAACTTTCTTTCGATCATTACAGATTCCCGATGGCTACGAAGCGAGGTAAAACCGACGCTCCCCCCTGCTTGATGGATGATTACGACTCCTCGTCGGTCGTGACGGTGCCGGCTTCGCCGGAGCACCAGCTATCAGAGGAGGTCAGTGGGCCAGATATGGGCCCGTCTGACATGGAGGCCAGACTGACGCTCATGCTCCAGACTAAGCTGGAGGAGATGATCCCCGCCAGGTCTCGCGCGATGAAGAGGCCGGTTCCAGAGTCTGATGACTCGGACTGGGAAGACTTCTCAGGTGAGGATTCCACTGAGGAGCTTTCCTCTCCAGTGAGGGTCCCTGCTAAGAAGGGGAAGAAAGCAAAGAAGGCTGTCAGTTCGTCAGGGGACGAGTATACGCAGGCCTGGAAGAAGGTGGTGAAGAAGAAGACGAAATCGAAAAAGCGAAAGACGAAGAAGAAGAAGAAAGATTCTTCCTCTGATTCTTCCTCGGACTTGTCCACCACGGAGTCCGACTCAGACACGCAGCGTGCGGGCGTCTATGCCAAGATTGGCAGAAAAGTATGCAAGAAGTGCAAGGTTCAAAAGGCCAAGAAAGTGCTCACCACCACCACCTTGAAACCCGCAGAAGTGATCAAGCTGGGTGAGAAATTCAACGGGATAAAGGGCATTTCTGATTCTGTGGTGAAAGAGATGGACATTGAAGTCAAACTCAGTGAAGAGAGGAAGAAGTTTGAGGCGGTACTGCATACGGTTCATAAGGCAGTTCTAGGAGCCTTGATGGCGGTAGCAAACCAAATGCAGGCCGAGAATAAGTTCTTGTCGTTGACCTGACACATGGATGGGGGGGGGATTGCCATGCTGACAGCCGCCAGCAACTTCCTTTCGTACAGACGTTTCGATGGTATGTACCGATGCGGGCAAAGAGGTGGCACGATCAAAGAAAGTGGTCGACAACGACGGGAAGGAGTATACCTTATTCCTTCCGCCTAAACCCATTAAAGGGAAGCCATTAGACAAAGCTAAAATGTTTGGTGGCCAGCTGCAATACCTCTTTAAGCAGGTGGAAACAGGGTCCAAGTGTGGGAAGCATAGGGACAAGAAAAAGAAGGTCAGCGACACAAACAATTTGTGGTTCAAGAGAGGGCGACAGGATTTTCGCAACCGTCGCACCGGTAGAGGAGGTCGGTCGGGCTTGGGCTATGCCTTCCAGCCCAGGGGCAGAGGACAGTGCCAGTCTTTCGGGTGGAACGAAGGGAATCGTCCCTTCAAGAGAGAGTTCACTCCCCAGAAGCCGTTCCCCCATCCAGGGAACAAGTAGAGGTTGCAACGCAAACTCTGGTGGCCACAGAAACACCTGTAAGCATTTTCCATGCAGGAAACATTAATAATTGTTTAGATGAGTGGCGAAAAATCACAGATAATTTGACTATTCTTAGTATAGTGCAAGGAATATGCATTCCCTTTACACAACACCCAGTACAGGAAACAATTCCTTTTCCATATCGATTTGATGTAAACGAGAGAGGGGCATTAGATAAACAGGTGTTGGAATTTTGCCAGAGAGGAATTATAGAGACTGCGGTTCATGACAAAGGCAAATTTATTTCAAATATATTTTCGTGACCCATGCCAAATGGGGAGATCCGCATGATTTTGGATTTGATGAGGCTAAACAAATTGGTTACATATAAACATTTCAAGATGTTTTCCCTAAAAACGGCTAGGGACTTGGTTACGAAAGGGTCCTGGCTTGCCAGTGTGGATCTGAAAGATGCGTATTATACGCTATCTATTCACAAATCAGATAGGAAATTCCTCCATTTTATTTGGAATGATCAACTCTATGAGTTCACCTGTATGCCTAATGGCTTAGTTTAAGTATGAAGTTTGACCAGTTTTCAGAAGAGTGACCCATATACATATATAATCCTATTATATACCTGAACAAATATATAATAATGCTCCACTCATTTATATATGCATAATTAATTATACTTGATATATACATATAAAGTCATAGTATTCCCTACTGATGGTCACTTAGTACCTACCCCCCTCCACAAAAAAGTAACAAACAACCAAAATAACTGAACATAGCTCCCCAATCTGATATGATCTCACATGTTGCTAGGATGTAAAACCCAAATCAATCACAACCACGCGACGCAATAAAGCCCTCCATTTGTTTTTGTTATTACTGTTAAATATTACTCCTTTTTTTGTTGTTGCCTGAAATTATTTCTCCTTTTACCTCAACCTCAAAAAGAATCAGTCTGCCCCCCCTCACCCCCGTCTCTACTCACCCCCCCCCCCCCCCCCCCCCACACACACACACAGGGATAGTCAGCAGTCGACCACGAACACTGAGTGTTAAAAACATGACACCAATGGAGTTTTTTGGGTGTTTTTTTTTTTTAACCGGCGGCTTTGACCCGGCGTGCCGATCCGCTGGTTGATTAATCCGGCCGGGTACCTGACGTGTCCGTAAGCCCCGCCGGCGGCCAGTCAGTCACGCCGGCAACAGGCGGCTGTGTTTGAGAGCAGCTCGGGGGGGGGGGCGGGGGGCGGGCGTGCTGGGCGCGGCGGGACGATAGGCGGGAGGGCGGCGGGCGGGCGGGCAGCGGGACATAGGCGGGCGGAAGGCAGGCGGCAGGCGGGCGAGCGGCAGGCGGGCGGGCGGCGGGATGAAAGGCGGGCGGGCGGCAGGCGGGCGAGCAGCTCTTGCGGCCCTTGTGGCGGCGACCACTCATTTCGCTAAAAGTTTGTATAGTCCGGTGGTTCTCGGATTTAGTCATTTTTTTCTGAGATAAATATATTAAATTGATTGTTACATTCTAACTTTTGAGATATTTGTAGTGAAGACATGCTAAATTACTTTTGGGCACCATATACTTTGCAATAACAGGTTCTGTGAAATTGATTCAGTGTCACCTTCTATGTGGTGACAAATGCTTAATAAGTGCACTACTATCTATGGTAGATACATGTAGAATCATATCTATAGCAGTGTTTTGGTTTTTATAATTTGATGCTTCATCTGACTATGCAGCTTGAATGCCGGGTAGTTATGGCGGTGGAGGCCGGGCGGGTGAAATTGCGTTTTGAGTTTGTGTGAGCGCGGGACACTTGTTATGTGTGCTAACCGTGCGTCTGCGTGTAAACAAAGCCACGCGCCCCATCCCTCCCTGCCCCCTCCTCCCTCCATGCCCCTCCTCCCTCCCTGCCCCCTTCTCCCCTGCCCCCTTCTCCCTCCCTTCCCCTCCCTCTCGCCTCCCCCCTCTTCCCATCCCCACCCCCAGTCGCCGCCTCTGCACACGCATGTGCACTCTCACAGCGCATGCGTATACACACACGCCAAAAGTGACCTGGTAATGTTCACCAACACACACAATGCACACAACACACACAACGCACACAATGCACACAATGCACACAATGCACACAACGCACACAACGCACACAATGCACACACACAAAGTTAGAAATTAATAATGCCCAACTACGGCAATGGTCTAATCTAAATCTATATAGAATAGTGCATTCTTGGAAGGCTGGAAAGCATGGTAGTGCGTTCTGGGAAGGTATTGCCCTATTTTCACTAGAACGGTGAATTTTGGAATGGTACTGACCTCTTCGAGGCATACTAGTGCATTCTGAGTAGGTAATGGTCTGTTCTGAGGAAGGTTCTATTCAGGCAATGGGCTGTTCAGTGTAGGATACTGCAGTGTGGTCAGGTACTGGTCTGTTTTGTGCAGGATACCTCAGTGTGGTCAGGTAATGGTCTGTTCTGTGTAGTACAATCCAGTATCATGAGGTAATACTTTGTTCCATGTACGATAGTGAAGTATGGTAAGGTCATGGATGGTCTGTGGTGTGTAGAATACTGCAGTATGGTCAGGTTATAAAATTTCTGGATGCCCGGCCGCATGAACACCAGATAATACTACAAAACTCTCCCCTTCATCTCACTCCATGATGCATCCCTTAAACAACCCTTCTACAAACTCCTAAGGAATAAAAGGAAGACAAGTCACACAGATGAGCAGTGGTGAAGTTGTGCTTTAATGGCATCAACTCCTGTCCACCTACTAGTGACCTATCACCCACACCCCTTACCTTCTGTCCACACAGAATCTCATTACTACTTTAGCCTGTATAAGAATCAGTGTCTACAGCCCATTGAACCGCAGTCCCTTGGGTGTTGCATTGAACTCAATTTAGATATATGAATTTGCCTAGCATCAGACAGAGTGTTTGGGGTTCCTGCTCTAGAGTAGGTGTGTCTCACTCAAGAGCCAGGAGTAGAGTGATCTCTCTTCAGTGTGTCTGAAACAGAGTCTTGAATAATTAATGAATCTCAGAATGAGGCTAGTGTGGTCAGAGGGCCAAGGTAAGTGTAGGTGACTGGGCAGTCCCACAGTCAGCCAATCAGGCACCCCCACATCCAGGGTGGGAGCCAACCCCCAGTGGTGGTGGCTGTCACTCAACTCATCTGCAGGTGGTTCCCTGGGTGCATATGTAAATGAGGCTGTGGTGGGCTCGCCCCGTGGGCATGGGTGGACAGGTAGTTGCAAACAGTTACAATAGATCTCTGTTAATATGACCTTTTCTCCAATTGCACTCCTTATGGATGCATAGAGAAACATGTCAATAATCATGTACTGTCTTCTTATATAGAAACATCTCTTCACTAATCTCAGGGATCACGTATGAACATATATTTCACATAGCTTATATCATGTCACAATGGGAGTGGAATATTATTGCTTTTAGTTTACATAACCTTGTCCCCACTCCGTCGTCCAAGAATAATAATGCTCTCTGCCAATATATAATTCTGAACGGAAAATCCGTATATTTTTACAAGGTGATGGTCTGTTCTGTATAGTACAGTGCAGTGTGGTCAGGTAATGGTCTGTTCTGTGTAGGATAGTGCAGTGTGGTCAGGTAATGGTCTGTTCTGTGTAGGATAGTGCAGTGTGGTCAGGTAATGGTATGTTCTGTGTAGGTCAGTCGAGTATTGTCAGGTAATACTTTGTTCTGTATATGATAGTGAAGTATAGTCAGGTAATGGTATGTTCTGTGTAGTACAGTGCAGTATGGTCAGGTAATGGTCTGTTCTGTGCGATGCATTATGGGAAGACAGTGTGGTCTATTTTGAAACCAGACAGTGGGCGTCAGTCGCTGTGGATAAAACCCTCCATGAAGGATAATGACCCAGGTGGTGCTGTGTTACTGATGCGCTCTATTTTTGTATTTGTTATTCCTACCGCCAGGGGTTCGGATGAGTCTCATGGAATTATCGCCGCCCTGAGGAAATAGTAATCACATTAAATGTAGCGGTTGTTGAACCTAGCAGACCCAACCCAAGCCCCACCTCAGTGAACAAAACACTTTTTTTATTTTAATAATTTCAACTAAATAGGAATTACATAAATGTTGCGCACAAGCCTTAGTAGAGTCAATATCGCGCCAAAATACCCAAACCCTGGATATTCCTAATTGGGTTTGAGAACGGTGGGTTGGGGGTCGTGTACAGATATAGCAGTGCTACATAATTGCATTTTGTCTAAATCAGTTGGTGAACTAATAGCTAAAGCATCCCCAGATAAAGAGTTGTTTTACAGTTTACATTTACCTGACTTTTTAACTTTAAAAAAAAGTCGAATTAGTAATATAAAATCAGATTTTCTTTGGCTCTACTTCGGGCAGGCGACGTGAAATTAATGGGCTTATTTCACTGTGTGTGCATGATACGCCTCTAACTGTGAAACTGCTTCATGATACCACGCTTCATGATACCATGCTTCTTGCTGTGAGACTGCGTCATGATATCACACCTCTAACCATGACGTCGCATCATGATATTGACAAACCCGTTTCATGATATCATACCAGAAACTATGAGTGCATCATGATACCACGTTGCTAACTAGATACCAGCAGTCTAAATGTGAGACTGCATCATGATTATACACTCTGAGACTGTCATATCTCATCTCAAACCATGAGGCCACATCATGATATCACACCACTAACAATGAGATTATGTCATGATGCCACACCGTAACTGTATGTCATGATACCACACTGATAACTATGAGATTATGTCAAGATATCACGCCACTAACGATGAGACTGTTGTAATACCTCATCTCAAACCATGAGGCCACATCATGATACCACATCACTAACAATGAGATTATTCCATGATGCCACACCATAACTCCTGGACTGTCGTAATACCTCTCCTCAAACTATAAGGCCACATCATGGTACCACATCACTGACAATGAGATTATGTCTTGATGCTACACCATAACTATTCAATCAATCAATGGGTGCCGTCTTCTCGAAGAAGGTTGGCTGCAATGGACCTCCATCTCTTCCTGTCATTCGTTCCTCTCACGCATTCCACATAGCTCATTGCTGTCCACTCAGTGATGTTGTCCATCCATGTTGTTCTCCTTCTCCCTCTTGGTCTTTTCCCTTCTATCTTCCCTTCCAGTATTCTTCTCTGTGATTCCTGGTGTCGTATCATGTGGCCAAAGTATTTAATTTGTCTGTTTTTGATTGTTTGTATTATCTGTCTCTTTATTTTCATTCTTGTTAGACTCCACGTTGCTTATCATTGCTGTCCATGGAATTTAACATTCTTCTGTATTGCCACATTTCAAATGCCTCGCCTTTTTGTTATTGCTTTCTTCAAAGTCCTGTCTCGCAGCAATATTTCTAACCACACATACCATTTTAGCAGTCGGAGTCTTGTTTTTATATTTATGTCTCTAGATGTTAGTACTTTCTGCATCTTTAGAAATGTTGTTTTGGCAATGTTTATTCTCCGTTTAATCTCTCTTTCACATCCGCCATCACTAGTTATTAAATGGCCCAGATACACAAATGACTCTACCTGCTCCAAGATTACACCATTAACTTTTATCTCTGCTCTTGGTTTGTATTCCTTTCTGCTGACAACCATGGATTTTGTCTTCTTTACATTCATTTTGAGGCCACATCTCTCACTTTTTTCTTTTACTTCATCCACTATATCTTGTAGTCGATTTGACGTTAAGGCTAGCAGTGCTGTATCGTCTGCGTATCTTGTGTTATTGATATTTCCACCTCCAACATTTATTCCTATGATGTCATCTATTTCTCTGAAAATCATTTCCGTATAAATGTTGAAAAGACTAGGTGATAGAACACATCCTTGTCGCACTCCACATTTGATCTTCACTTCTGGTGTCAATGAGTCTCCAATTCTTACAGCAGCATACTGTTCCCAGTAGAGGTTGGCCACAAGCCGAACGTCCTTACCGTCTAGACCGATTTTTTGTAGAGCTTCTTGTGATGTACTTTGTCAAATGCTTTAGCGTAGTCTATATAACATATGTATATATCCTTATCTACTTCTAGGTGTCTCTCAATTATTGTTCTCATGTTAAAAATGGCTTCCCTTGTTCCACTGTTTGGTCTGAATCCAAATTGCTCTTCTGATACCTCTCGATTAATTTTTCCTTTAATCCTTTCTAGTAGTATTTTGAGTAAAGCTTTAATAACATGGCTCATGAGGCTTATTGTTCTGAAATCCGAGCATTCCATCGCTTTTGGTTTCTTAGGAAGGGCAATAAATATAGATTTTCATAAGTCTGATGGAATATATCCGGTGTTAATTTATGTCATTAAAAAGAGCAGTTATCTTTGTGATGCTATCTCCCTCCAAAGCTTTTAACATTTCAGAAGAGATATCATCTGTTCCTACTGCTTTCCCATTCCGAAGTTGCCCAATGGCTCTTATTACTTCGCTCTCCAGAATAGGAAGCCCATCAGTATTCCTCATCTCAGGTATTTCCTCTCTCTGCCCGTCAAAAAGTTCTTCGATATATTCAGACCATCTATGAGAGACTTCCTCTTCATCAAAAAGTAGTTGTCCTTTCTTATTCTTGATACATCCTCTTTGTTTCGAAGACTGCTTATTATTTGTCATTTCTCTGACCCTTTCGTACATATCCCTTGTCTGATGATTGTTTTCAAGGGTTTCTATTTCCTCACATTTCGATCTCAGCCATCTTTCTTTTTCTTGGGAGCACTTGTTCTTTACTTCCCTGTCCATTCCATGGTATTTCATTGTATTCTTATGTATCTTCCTCTCTTTCATTAGTTGTAGGATTTCATCTGTCATCCATGCCTTCTGTGTTACCCTTTTTTTCAGTGGGAGCAATATTTCATTTGTTTGTTTTAGGCTTTCCTTGAAACACTTCCAGTTATTCTCCATTTTTGATTCTTTATTTTCATTTTGTTCGCTTAGTTCCATGAGTAAAGATTTGTATTTGTTGGTCACCTCCACTGCATAGGTTTTCCTCAGTTCTGGTTGTTTAAGTGCTGTGATGTCATAGTATGGCCTCTTATAACTATTAGGCTGTCATAGTACCTCTTCTCAAACTATGAGGCCACATCATGATACCACACTGCTAAGTATGAGATTGTCTCATGATACGACACCACTAACTGTGAGACTGATAAATATCTCATCGTAAACCATGAGGCCACATCATGATACCACCACACCACTAGCAATGAGATTAAGTCATGATACCATATCTTTGTTAGAGGTATTATATAACTATGTTCATATATAGAGGGGAATGGTGTTAAAGAGATATTAAGAGAATAAATATAGTCATCTAAAGAGCGTGAGCCTCGCGTGTGGAAGGTCGGGAGTTCGGTACCCGGTCGAGTCAAAGCAATGTCTTTAAAACTGATAATTGTCGCTTCCTAGCCTGGCGCTCAGCATTAATAGGCTAGGGCAATGACTGGTTAGCTCAGTGTCAAGATACCTTGACTGAGTGGGATATCGGGTCATGGTCCTGGTGGCCTGATTTCCCAGTGGGGCAGCGCTATAAAGTCGTCATGAGTGCACAATGTCACAAATCACTACCCATCCTGATATTACCTTAGATGTTGTTAGGACGTAAAACAACACCAAACAAAGCTAGATATTACATATCTATAGTCATCTAAAGAGGTGAATGCTGTTAAAGAAATATTACATAAATGTGTTCAACTAAAGAGGTGAATCGTGTTAGATATTGCATAACTATAGTCACCTAAAGGGGTGAATTGTGCTTGATACATTGTTTAGTCATCCAAGAAGGTAAATAATATAAGATAGATAGGGTGTTTTTTTTTTTCAGGATTAAAATAGTTTAAGACTGGGTTGTGCTTCCAAGATTAATGCCCGTGTATATATATATATATAATCCCAACAGCGACAAAAATATGTGAATACTGAATATATTGCCATTTTAAATCAAATCACAAATAACGTTCAGGACCCCGTACTCAGCACTGTATTAATCAGGAGGCGAGGCTGGGGATCAGGGTCATAATATCATATATCCAACAGGACTTGCCGGTCTTCTAACATGTCGCACAGACTGTCATTGGATAAAAATAGTGACGCATCATCGGGCTCTATACGTGTGGGGGTGGTGAGGAGGTGCATCTCTCGCCTTGAAGATGTGGATTTTTTTGGTGTCGGGTCTACTGTCATAGTCTAAGTAGCCATCGATCCTGTCCTTGGTGTATTTCTGCTTGCACTTAGTCTCGCGATACACATGACACACTTTGCACTCCGTTACCCAGAATGCAGCATGTAGCCCTACCTCCATGTGAAGTGATAAATGGTATTGTTGGTTTTGTTTGTTGAGGTTTTACATCCGAGAAACATCTACCGTCATATCAGGACGGGCACTCTACTTGTGGCAGTGTGCACTCATCATAGGGACAGTATAGTTATTATACTAAATATCAATAGCTCTGTTCCTTGGATCTGGAATTCCTCCTTGGAACTGAAATTCCTCTCATCGTGTTCCACTGAAGACGCGCTCAGTTTGCACGTGCGGGACAGTGTTTGTGAAATAAACCAATCTGCGCGAGTTGGCGCCTCCCGGAAGTGCGTAGTAGATGCATGCTGGGCGCTGAGAGGCAGGGTGGGGGGAGAGGGGGGGGGGGGCACTCACTTAGCCCGGAGTCTTCTGTCTCAATAGCCCGTTTACCGGTGTGATTGCGCCGCAGATTGAACCACGCCGATTCGAATTAATGATGGAACACAACAACTTCCCACACTCACACTCACACTGACACCCACACCCACACTTACACTCACACCCACACTGACACTCATACCCACACCCACACTTACACCCACACCCACACTCACACTCATACCCACATCCACACTGACACTTACACTCACACCCACAGTTACCCTCACACCCACACTTACACTCACACTTACACCCATACTCATACCCACATTCACACCGACATCAACACTTACACTCACACCCACTTACACCCACACTCACACTCAAACTTACACTCACACTTACACCCACACCCACACTCACACTCACATCCACACTCACATCCACACTCACATCCACATGCACACTTACACTCACACTCACACCCACACTTACCCCAACACTCACACCCACACATACACTCACACCCACATCCACACTCACACCTACAATCACATCAACATTCACACTCACGTTCACACTTACACTCACACTCACACCCACACTCACACCCACACTTACACTCACACCCACACTTACTCCAACACTCGCACCCACACATACACTCACACCCACATCCACACTCACACCTACAATCACATCAACATTCACACTCATCACTCACACTCACATCACACCACACCACACACCACACTCACACCCACACTTCACACACACTCACACTTCACACACCCACACTTACCCCAACACTCACACCCACACATACACTCACACCCACATCCACACTCACACCTACACTCACATCAACTTCACACTCACGTTCACACTTACACTCACACCCACACTCACACCCACACTTACACTCACACTCACACTCACACCCACACTTACCCCAACACTCACACCCACACATACACTCACACCCACATCCACACTCACACCTACAATCACATCAACATTCACACTCACGTTCACACTTACACTCACACCCACACTCACACCCACACTTACACTCACACTCACACTCACACCCACACTTACCCCAACACTCACACCCACACATACACTCACACCCACATCCACACTCACACCTACAATCACATCAACATTCACACTCACGTTCACACTCACACCCACACTCACACCACCACAACCTCACCTACAACCACATCCATGGCCCACATCCACGCACGCTGCCTCCACTTCCACACTCCGCTCTCTGCCCACCCGTACTGACGTCGCCCGCTGACATTACTGATTGGTATTGCTTGTTGCAGGGATAAGACATTTCCGATTTTCGGCGGATAGCGATTCTTTTCTTTGCCACCTGAGTTCCCCCTTATATGCTTAGCGTTGACAGAGCAACGGAAAGTCAGATGTCCGCTTGTTGTTGTTGTTGTTGTTGTTGTTGTTGGAGGTGACTCTCATCCCGGTTATTGATAAACTCGCGGTTATTCAAAAATTCTTTATTGTAGCACTCTCTTCCGGCATACACATTTTCTAAATCTCTCTCTCTCTCTTTCTCTCTCCCTGCCTCTTTTATTCCCCTCTCTTTCTCTCTCTTTTTCTACCCCTCTCGCTGTCACACACGCGTGCACACTCGCATACATACTCGCGCACAAGCGCATGCGCAAACAGACGCGCTGTTACAGTTACATACCCGCACACAACACACGTGCACACACCACACGCGCACACAGCACTCACGCACATGCACGTGCACACACTCACGCACACACACTCACGCACCCTCTCACACGCTTGCACACCGAGCACTCACACACACGCACACACACTCATGCTCACACTCACTCACACATACACGTACATACACTCACACACACACGTACACACTCACACACGCGTTCGGACACTCACACACGTGTTCATACACTCACACATACGCACTCACCCGCGCGCGCACACACACTCACGCAGACATGCTCACACACTCTCACACATATGCGTACACACCCATACATGCGTACACACACTCACACACACGCGTGCACACACTCATACAAACGCACACACACACCCGGCTAGCTTCCAGCAAACACCGGCCGGGCGGAAGTCCCCAATTGATGGAGTCGGGTGGTGGCATCAGACGGGGCTTGATTGGCGCGGCGCGGGCATGCGCCGCTGGCGCGGGTGTGTCAAAGTGGTGGCCGAGTGTCTGGCGCTATCAGCCGGGCGCCCGATGAGATTAGGCGCCATGTGGCCGATTGGCGCCCACTGACGGCCGGCTGTGTAAACCTGGCCTGTCGTGCCCATTGTGGCGCACTGGGCGCCGACCTAGGCAGACTAATAGCGGCGGGGCCCGGACAGAGGGTCGGCACGGCGGGATGCGGGGTTATGGGCGGGAGGGGGGGGGGGGGGCATGGGCAGGAGGCGGGGTACGGGAAAATGAGCAGACTGCAGGCCCGGGAGGGGGAAGGTGAAAGTTGTTACTATGTGCGCGCATATTGTCCATTTTCTTCTTCTTCTTCTTCTTCCTCCTCCTCTTCTCCACCTTCTCCTCTTCCACCTTCTTCCCCGTCTCCCGTTCTTCCTTCTTCAACTCCTCCTCCTTCTTCTTCTTCTCCTTCTCCTCTGACTTCATGCACGCTCCGTCCTGATATGACTTTATATGTTGCCAGGACGTAAAACTCCAACAACCAACCGACCAACTTCATGCACGGTTCGTGTAATATGTACATTCGTATAGCGAGTGATGCGATTTTGTGGCCTAAGCGAGAATGGTTTTTACGTAGGCACAATGTATAGCATATTACAGTATAACCCCGTTAAACCAAGCTCGATTAAACCAAATGATCGATTAAATAATATTTATGTAAAATTTAGAAAGATTACATGTATATGATAATATAAAAGATTATATATGTGGTAATATGTACAATAATATGTATGATAATTGATACTTGATAGTATACATAATACATATGCCAATATATACGATAATGCATGATTGATACTGTATGGTATAAATGATTATATATATACATGATAATATGTATGATATATAATATATGGTTATATCTATATGATAATATATATGATATATTACATATGAGTATTATGTATGATAATTTATGAGATTATATATATTATTGTATCTCCTATTATAGTATATTTTAAAATGTATATGATGCAGTAGATATATATGGTAGATGACTAGATCAAGGCTCCTCTAGTCGATGGCTGGGGGAAGAGTTGGGACTGCGGATCAGATGGAAGCTTCCGGCCTTATTAGAGGCCTACTCGTATACTGGCTTATAATACACATAATATATGTCTGTTTGTGTTATATGTATGAGAAGTCCTTAGTGGTTTAATACAATCAACCTCTAGATAACGGAGGAGGTGGTGAGACAACAGCCGGGGCCACGTGGTCAGGGAGTCCCATGTAGTACACGACACACTGAGACAGATGCTGGCTGCGAAATCTGGCAGCGCAATCCAACGTAATCCACTGCTGTCCATTGTAGCCACAGTTACTACGGAGACTGGGGGGGGGGGGGGGGGGGGAGGGGATGGAGATTGGGTGGGGTTGGGGTGTCGGGTGGTGGCGGGTCTGTACACGCCCTAGGCGACCAGGCAGTAGGCGTGAGTCCATTGTGCATAGGGCGAGCGGGCTGGCGTTGAGATGAGTTCGGATTAGAGGTGCGGTGAGGGCACGCCGGAGCCACGCCGGGGTCAGGCGCCGCGCGACCGCCTGATGAAGGAGCCGTCACACCGGGCGCGACGGCGGTCAGCCCCCCACACCTCTGACCCTTCCCCCGGTCGGCCTGCCGCCCCCAATGACGCCCGCTTCACGCCTGACCTATCTACTGGCCGCGGCTCTGGCCCTCCTTCCCCCGCCCACCCCGGCCGTAAACTCGCCCTGTCCCCTGCCATAACCCCTTCCTCCCCGCTGGCCCCCCGGGGTAGACTAGCCCTCACCTCTCCCCACTCATTTTTGGGTTCGAGCCCTGGTCGAGTCAGACCAGTGACTTAAAGATTGAAACTTGTTGCTTCATAGCCAGGCGCTCGGCATTATTAGGATAGGGCAAGGACTGGTTGGCTCAGTGTCAGGATAATGTGATTGAGTGGGATATCGGGTCATGGTGCTGGTGGTCTGGTCCCCCAGTGGGGCAGCACTGTTAAGTGCCATGACGGTAGACTGTCATGAATTGATACCCATACTGATATCACCTTAGATGTTGCCAGGATGTAAAACTCTCACAACCAACCAACCAACCCTCGCTCATCTTTGCGGTGACGTATGAGCTGGAGATGTTGCATGAAGTCGCGCCCGGGCCCCGGCCGGGATGTGGCCACCTCCCGACCGTCCAGATTGCTGTATCATCTTCGTATAAACCACCCTGGCCCACCCCACCCCGCGTGGACTGAGGGTTGTGGGTGGACCGCCCCCCCCCCCCCCTATAGTAATAGGACCGATTCTCATACGTCATTTTGCCTACAATGCATTCTCTTCCCTCCCCCTCTCCCCCCCCCACCCCTCTCCCCCCTCTCCCACACACACACTTCCGGTTTGGTTAGACACACGCAGCCGACCAGGTGATGCGATCTGCGTGCCTGGTACAGGAGGTGATGCAATGCGCGGGGCTGATTTAGCCGACCCAGCCCGACCCGTGCACTAATAAGTCAGCGCCCCGGTCATTGTTCCGGTCGGCCGAAGCTGCCGGCAGGTGGCGCCCCGCTAAAACCTTGATTGGGTCAGCAGCTGACCGCTAGGCCAGTTTGGTTTAGATTAAAGCTTTACTGTGTGTGTGTAACCTGGTTCTCTTCAATTAGATTTAGGTTTGTCGTTAATGTTTACCCATCCACCTGCAGCACAATTGATTGGTTGGTTGGTTGTTGGAGTTTTATACCCTGGCAACATATAAGGTCATATCAGGACGGGTACCAACGTGTGACAGTGCACACTCATGGTGACTTTATAGTGTTGCCCCACTGGGAAATCAGGCTGCCAGCACCATGACCAAATTATCCCACCCAGTCACATTATCCTGACACTGAGTTAACCTGTCCTTGCCCTGTCCTAATAATGCTAAGCACCTGGCTAGGAAGCAACACGTATCAATTTTTAAGTCATTGGTTTGACTCGACTGGGAATTGAACTCTCGATCTCCTGCACAGCAGGCCTGCGCTCTACCTATTCGGGCACCGGGCCCGGTGCCTCGTCTTGGGCAGCTTGGTTTTGATTAAAGCTCGACTGTGTGTGTAATCTGCCACGCGGCACTCATTCCGGCTCTCTTAAATTAGATTTAGGTTTGGAATTAATGTTTACCCACCCACCTGCAGCACAATTTAACTTGTTTATAGTATATTTACTTGGGTTATGTATGTTATTTTCCTAATAATGTACACCAGACGGGACGGCCGACTTGGCTTCGTGGCGAACTGGACGCAGTGGTCCAGGCAGTGTTATACTTAACATATGGACATGTCTAGTGGGTACTAACACACGGCCATAATAAAACATTATTGTCCTGTTATTTGCATTCCAACTGTAACTTGAGAAATTCTACTCCTACTCTCATTGATTTATGTCATTCTGTCTTCTGCTAAAGCATCGTTCCACTAATGTAGGGCTATCCATAAACGGCGTTTAGTATCTTAGGGGTACAAAGGTCTCCTTGAATGCCCGTTCCCTCTGAGTTGGTTGGTTGTTGTAGTTTTACGTCCAGGCAACATCTAAGGTCATCAGGACGGGTACCGACTTGTGACATGATATGACCTTAGGTGTTGCTAGGAGGTAAAACAACAACAAAACAAACAAACTTGTGACAGTGCACACTCATGCCGACTTTATAGTGCTGTCCCACTGTGAAACCAGACTGCCAGGCACCATGACCTGATATCCTACTCAGTCACATTATCTTGACACTGAGCCAACCAGTCCTTGCCCTATCCTAATAATGCTGAGCACCTGGCGAGGAAGCAACAAGTATACATTTTTTAGTCATTGCTTTGACTCGTCCGGGGTTTGAACCCGTGGGTACGAATCCAATGATCTACTAAAACAGGAGACGGACGCTCAACTCATTCGGCCATCCCATCTGGTCCGTGAATAAATGCTATCCGGGGCAAGAGCAAAGAGGGGGCGGGGGGGAGCTATTGCTTCCCGACGCTCGTACAAAACACGCTAACACACCACATTATTGTAAACAGGTAAACTGCTAAAACCCATCTTCTTAATTGACAGCATAAATGTAACAATGCAATAAGACATATTCCACCGCAGTATAGTGTAGTAGTCTGCACTGACGTTTCAGGCAATGATATACATAGACAGTTAGGCGTGGATAGAGTGATCATATCAGGGAGCCTAGGTGGTGTAATGGTTAGCATGCTAACCCCGAAATGGCAAGTAGTGATGGTTCGAAATCTGCTCTAGGCACACTATTTCCCATTTTCGTCACACTCGTGTTACAAGTTAATAATATATGTACTATGTATGTTGAATATGTACACAGTATATATGTCCACTATTTGTTGTATGAGTATAATGTACTGGCATATGTAGTCAGTCCACCTAGGAATATAATATAATCCCCTCACCACATATGATTTAGGAGACTGTCATTTATAAATTTGATGTGTTACTTCTGTATGGCTATATCACTAATTATACATACACTTTGATATGTGAGCCGTAGATCTATATTTATACCTGACTTTCTAGTAAATTAGAGTGGATTCATAAAAGGTACAGTTGTTGTATGCATGGACTACTGAATAATTGTTATAACACCTCAGCTAGTGGCACAATTTATTCTCTTAGAGCGAACTATATAACATAGTTGGCATAATTCAATCTCATATATTGGATTCTATATCATATAATGTTATATGTATAATGTAATATTAATTTATTATGTGAGTAGAAATTATGGTCGCCGTCTGAGATGCTACTTCCATATATGTGAGATGGAAGTATGCCAACTACCGTATATGTCCCAATAGAAGCACACTACCCAATAGAAGCACCCCCCCCCCCCCATTTCAAGATTGAAAGCACACATACATTTACTATGATATTCAGACTGAATTCACATCAAATAAGACAAGCCCACTTTATTTCAGAGGCACAACAAAAACAAATCCATGAAATTCTTTAACTTTGAAGACGCGCATCCATGTGTCTGCACTCATGCAGTGCGTATGTATTGGGACATATACAGTACGTTAAATAATTCGTTATGATAGAATAATTTATGCTACTATATGAGGTGTTATAATTTATACGCAAATAATAAATTAATAATACATTATATATAACAGTATGTGATATATGACCATTATCTGAGATGCTACTTCCATATATATATAGAGAAAGAGAGAGTGACAGTTGGCTGACGGTGTAGAGGAGGCAGGGAGGAGAGAATGCCTGCTCCGCAGTGAATAACACGGAGGTTATGGTGGTTAGGGAGAAACATTAAGGGGCTGCCGTTATTTATATCTATATCCACATCCACATCCACATAATAAATTATATAGTACATATATATATATCTTCCCACTGTCCTTTCCACTTGGTAAATCTGGACTATATATATATATAATATATATATATATGTATATATATGTATATACGTATATATATATATATACATATATATATATATATATGTTATATATATATAATTATATATATTATATATTATATATATGTTGAATATTACAGGGGTAATGACATCGGTGAGATTTCGGGATGTCCCCTATATAACTTAGTAGTTTCATTGTTGGTGCATATGTATTCAATTATTCACTAGGGCATTCATTGTATGGGGATATATTCTGTTGTACTAGACATTTGTAGCTATTTCCAGTTGTGTTTTGTAGCGGTGAAATTTACTTGATTCCAGGTAAACTCTGAATATACGCAACGTGTATAATATTTTGGGCGGCGAGTGAACACGACGCACAGGAGTGGGGAGTGTTGATATCAGCCGGTGGTGGCGCTAGTGTCTGGGTTTGGCTGCAGGGACTGGTTTGCCTGCAGCAAATATATAATCGTGGTGCGGCACACTTGCTGTTGGACATAACTAACGGTAGATCTATGCGTTATTTATATTCGCATAATTAATTATGTAGCCTATGTATTATGTATATATACTTTTTTCTACATATATCTATATAAAGAACAATAGTTATTACATATGTACTATATAAGAGTCGTAGTGGTAACACGAGTAGACCCTATATAAGAGCATGCGAGTAGTAACAAGACTATAAGACGAGTATATGTATATATTTGTTGAACAGGAGTATTTATATATATATATATATATATATTTATCTTGTTATAACTTTTTATACAAATTACATTTATTTCCTTTCTTTACATTTATGTACATATATATGTACATATATGTACATATATATATACACACATATATATAACGAAGGGCGGTTACGTATATATAGAACAAGACTTACAGTGCTTCCCTAAAGAGTTAACTTCTTCATGTCTGCTAGCACCCACCCGCCCACCCGCCACCCGCCACTTCTCCTCCAGCACCCCACGTTCTGAAGGAGGTCCCATCTGTGTCGTCGAGTGTTCTGTCAAGTGCCGGTCCCCGGTCTGGTCAGGTCAAACACCTGGAGACAGTGAGTACCTCCTGGGTATCTTTGTTTTACATTTGTCACAAGTGTAGTTTGTATGCACCCCGACTCCCCACCCTACACACACAGGAAACTTGCACATGTAGAGCCCCTGTCACACCTCGCCGGATTGAGGAAACGAAAAGAAACCAAACAAACTACGTTGATATCTGGCAAAGTCTGGTTTGTGTCCGTTGCATATCCGTTGCATATCCGGCCCGATCCGTTAAAAGTTTTGAACATGCACAAAACTTGGAACGGATGCCGCCGGATTGATGTCTATGGTTCTTGTCCGGTTTGAGTTTGTTTCATCCGTTGGCTGTCCGTTTCATGTCCGTTTCATTGTTCGTTCGTCCGGCTGCCTTTAACTCAATATCGCAACATTTTGACACACTTTAATACATTTTGATACTTATCACGCTAGAACACTACCGGACTAGACAATTCTCTCCGTTGCTCAATCCGGCGAGGTGTGACAGGGGCTTTAGCAATACCTAGAATAGCAACCCCACCTCCACCCCCAACCTCCTCTACCCACCCCCACCACCCGGCTTCAGTTAGCAACCCAGCGGGCGCGGTGGCCGAATCGGTAGAGCGCGGGCCTCGCGTGCGGAAGGTCGGGAGTTCGGTTCCCGGTCGAGTCAAACAACTTGTCGCCTCCTAGCCTGGTGCTCTTCGTTAATAGAATATGGCCCCACTAGTTAGCTCAGTGTCAGGATGATATGACTGAGCGGGATATCGGGCCATGGTGTTGGCGGCTTGATTTCCCAGTGGGGCAGCACTATAACATCGCCATGAGTGTACACTATCACAAGTCAGTACCCATCCTGATATGACCTTAGATGGTGCCAGGACGTAAAACTCCAACAACCAACCAACAGTTACCAACCTTTCTTGAACATAGTCACACTCGCCTCAATTAGTATCCCCACTGCCCCGAGTAATACCTCCTATAGATCTACATTCGTGGGGTCGTGGGTTCGAACCTTGGTCGAGTCAAAGCAATGACTTAAAAGGTGATACTTGGATAGGATAGGATTATTAGGATAGGACAAGGACTGGTTGGCTCAGTGTCAGGATATTGTCACTGAGTGGGATATCAGGTCAAGGTCAAGGTGCTGGCAGCCTGGTCTTCCAGTGGGGCAGCACTATAAAGTCGCCATTAGTGCGCACTGTCACAAGTCGGTACCCATCCTGATATGACCTTAGATGTTGCTAGGACGTAAAACAACAACAAAGAAAACAACAAACATTAAATATTACCCACAGGCATTATGGAAGGATAAAAGATCTCCGAGATTTCGCGGATTTCCGCCAGTTTTGATCCTCCCTGATTAACTATAACCAAATTTCAAGACTATATTATATAACAACAAATGGTCAGTCCAAGTCCTTAGATGTTGCTAGGCCATTAAGCACAAACAAACTGAACTGCAAGGAGTGATTGTGAAGAGAGAGAAAAGGGGAATTCTTGGCAGGGGTGATAATACAGTCACAACAAGGATTGCGGAACGCTCTCCAAGGATAGTATCTGACTGATCAGTGGAATAGAGCTAGGAGAGTAGTTAGTGAAACCTGACTTCCGGAAAATTCCCATGATTTTCTGACAGGGCTAAGCCCATATCCGCGTTTTTTCTCAGAAATTTCATAATGTTTGGACAACATACGACAATAATTACTAGGATAAGGATACTATTAATGCAGCAACATGGGATCGTTGGTTCAAACACTAGTCGAGTCAAACCAATGACTTAAAAATTGATACTTGTCGCTTCCTAGCCAGATGCTCGGCATTATTAGGATAGGGCAAGGAGCAGTGGAATGAGGAAGACCAATCATCCGCTATTGAATTTTCCCGGTTTAAACAACTAATGTACCCCAAAGAAACCCCCCAAAAAACATTTGGTCAGTATTCTAGGTTATTTACAAATTCCTTGCTACAAATTTCCGCCTTTTTTGGCCAGATATCACTTTCATCCCTCATTATGGAAGAGCACTTCCCCCACCTTCCAGCTCAGGTGAAAGGTACTAGTGTAACAGTAGGATGCTGAGGGCGCGACTTGTTATGTACAACGGCACCGAATCTCTCATTTTAAACCGCGCCTTCAGTTTGTGATGTCTGCCACAGGTGCGACACACTCACTGATATCGCTGAGCTTTCTATCGCAGTCATTACTTTCTCTTCAACAAGCCTCGACATCAGTGAAGCATAGTGAAGCCCTGATATTATCCCACTCCCCGACACACCAGCGCATTCCCTCCAGCAGCAGGCAATACTTAAAACCTCTGTCCCATGGGCTCAGAGTGTGTGTGAAGAGGGGAGAATGAAGATCCGAGCACCAATATGGTGCTGTCCTACTTACTTGTCCGCTGACGTCACAAGCAATTCAAAGAATGCCGCATTCTGTTATTATTTGTCTGCCTTTTCCTCCTCCTCCTCCTCCTCATCCTTCCCCTCCTCCTCCCCCCTCATCTTTCCCCTCCTCCTCCCCCTCCTCCTCCCCCTCCTCCTTCCCCTCCTCCTTCCCCTCCTCCCCCCCTCGTTCCCCCTCCCCTGCCCCTCTCACACCCACACCTTCCGCCTCCAATGTTATATTGTCTTAGACCTTAGTCACACTAGACTTGCGACAAAAATTAAATCCCGGCACATCAGTCGGAAACCTGCTTGTGGCCAAAATACAGAAAAAAATTGCTGAATGGAAAAAAGGGTTTGCGTCTGCCGCCGAAGACCAGGAAAGACATGTTGGTGATCGGCTGGTTATCGGTTGGCAATTGGTTGGCAATCGGTTGCTAAGTGGTTGGGGACTGGTCAGGGACTGGTTGGTGACTGATTGGTGACTGATTTCTGACTGGTTTGCGACTGTTTAGCATTCAATTACAGATCAGTCACAAATCAGTCCCCGACCAATCAGTCCCCGACCACTTGCCAACTGATCAACAACCAATCACTGACCAATCACCGGCTGTTTGCCAAACAATCGCCAAGTGTTCGCAGGTGGTTGGCAGTGGTGCCACGATCGTCAATCAGTCAACGACCAATCGGCGATGGTCCCTCATCTATGAAAAAAAAGCTTTGTGATCTTCTAGTGACCATTTTGGTCGTAAGAAGGTTTTTGGTGGAACTCCTGTATCCTTGCAACCAAAATGGTCGCCAGGAGGTTGCCGACCAGTGAGAACAAAGTAGAGACCTTTTACAACCGCTTGCGACCAACCATTTTATTAGCGTCATGAGTGTTCGCAAAGTGTTTGCAAGCCTGGTGTGAGTGGGGTCTTACGGCTTGCTCATTTCGTGCTGAGCACCGCCTGTTCCTTGATGGTGTGCTGGCGATGAGCTGTTCTGAATTGCCTCCAGTGGTGCATTATGTACATGGTGTTTCAGCATTGTCCTTGAAACAAACTGCGCTAAATATTGCAGGTGATGACTCATGCCTTGCTTTAACCAATCCGACGTGCCGACCCGACTCTCATCGACAGTCGCCGACCAGCCTGTTAGGCTCATACATCGTCAGTGGTGGCTACAGGCTGGTGACATTGCACACACTGTCATAAACTGCCTTAGGGTCAGTGGCGCCCTGGGCAAGCTGAACTTTGACGGGTACATTGTGTGTAATGCTTTGGCATTGCGGGTAATCAGGATCGCGAATACAGACCAAGGTGTGCCAGTACTAAGGACATCTATTGTGTTGCCGACTAGCGGAATTCTTTAGAACTAACTCAAACGCCGACTAGCGGGTATTTTATAAACCTGGTCGCTGATTGGGTAAACAGGACTTGATGACGTATTACGCAGTACACTCGAACTGCCGATGCGCCCCTTTTCAGGCAGACGTTTGCTATATAAGACGCCACAGCGACGGGGTTTGGTCATTACGACTGGAGGAGCCAGGAGACAATAACCAGCCTTAAATTGGCCTCCCACCCACCCTACATGTGAAAGTGGAAAGTAGGGCCATACCATCTCTCGCCTCGTTTCTTAAGCATTTGTGAGCTAACATTTGTATAACCTGACGTTTAACTTTCCTTAATTAAAAATGCCATAACTATATTTGCTGTGTTCGCATTTTTTCCTGATTAGTTCTTCACATTGCCGTTAGAGGGCGAGTTGGTGATGGAAATCCTCTACCATACATTTTCGACAGAACATGCTGCACAATGAGCTGCTACCCACAATGCATGTTCTTTCTGCTACACTCAGACTCAGAGGTTGAATTGGTGGTCGAAATCTTCTATTAAAATCTTTTCGGTAGAATATCCTGCACAATGAGTTCCTGACGACAATATTAGTTCTTGCCACTGCCATCTGAGGGCACCGGGCGCGGTGGCCGAATCGGTAAAGTGCAGGCTTCCCGTACGGGAGATCGGGAGTTCAATTCTCGGTCAAGTCAAACCAATGATGTACAAAATTGATACTTGTCGCTTCCTAGCCAGGCTTTCGGCATTAATAGGATAGGTCAGGGGCTGGTTAGCTCAGTGTCAGGATAATGTGACTGAATAAGATATCGGGTCATGGTGCTGGTGGCCTGATTTCCCAGTGGGGCAGCACTATAAAGTCAACATGAGTATGCATTGTCACAAGTCGGTACCCATCCTGATATGACCTTACATGTTGCCAGGACGTAAAACTCCAACAAGCAATCAACCATCTGAGGGCGGGTTAGTAATGGAAATGGTCTATTTAGCCGACTGGGTCTGAGTCTTAATGGACTACTACCGCAATCGGTTGTGACGTACCGCGAAGTTGAACCGAAGCAATCAGAATTCCCAATAAACCGCGGGACCCTTCCCGCCAAGCACCCAGCCGATGTTTCTGCGAAAACCACTCAGGTGTTTAAGTGGAAATTTCCCGCTTTCCCTTAAAATAATCACAGAAATCTTCATATGTTTATGTATTATTCAGTACACACAGAAACACAATGCAGACTTGGCGGCAGCAAGTGCCTCACAGGGGCAAAACAGGCCTTGATACTAGCCGTACCTGCCTGCAGACAGCAATGCACACCCATGCTGCTCAAGCTACTTTAGGACACAATAAACCAGACAACATGCTCAGGTTCACAGAACCACCCGACCCCAGTTCCATTGTCATAATATTTATATAACTTTCTTTTTTATATCACATGTAACTGGAGAATATTTAAACCGCAGTCGTCGATGTTTTGAATGGACACAGTGTAGGCCACTGACCATACTCTAACAAGTGCTCCCCAAGCACACCATTGTGTAGTTTTTCAGTTTATGCAACTGTATATGTGGGGGGAGAGTGCTGAGGTCAGTTGCTCCTGCTGTGTTGTAGTTAGTCTAGCAGTATTGATAAGGCTGCTGGACAACGCTGTGGATAAAAATGTTAGAATTTGCAAATGTATAGTTCAAATGCATATTTATCATAACCAGCTAATTTGCGGGGAATCCTTCTAGGTCATATGATGAGGGAATCTCATCCATGATATCATCCATACATTACAGATCTCAGCACACACATACGTTCGGTTGCACGAACTATACAACTAAGCAAAAGTTTGATTGGAGAGCTTTTGATACCGGATTTATTTGTTTCTGGGTGAGGTGTACTCGCTGACTTGAAATAAGGGCTGGTGGACGTCCTGATTGGCTATCTAGCTCCATGACCTGGTTCCATTCTCAAAGATCGAAGGGGCGTCGCAGTCTGCACGACAATCCTATCTTTGCGGCATTATTTTCTTATTGGCCAACATTGGCCGCTACCGCCCTGCTAATTGGGAACAGCGAGTGGTATATGTGGTTTACCATAGAGACAGCTGCAATTACTTTAATTGTGGCTGCAGTGACTAAAGCTGGCATTCCTTACACGCGTTAAGCGTTATGCGTTATGCATTATGCAGTATGCGAATGCCATCATTCCTTACACGCGTTATGCGTTATGTGGCATGCAGCATGCAGTGAAGTATATAAAAAGTACATGTGGCTATCGATTTTTTGTCGCATTCGCATTCACATTCGCATTCGCATTACGCGTGTAAGGAATGCGACCTTTAGTGTCTTGCTTCCCCCAACTAACCGATGACACAAGTGCATTTAGTACAGCCAGTTTGTTTGTTGGAGCTTTACAGCCTGGCAACATATAAGTGGCTGTTACACATCACCGGATTGAGCAACAAACAGAATTGTCTAGTCCGGTGGTGTTCGGGCGTGATAAGTATCAAAGTGTATTAAAATGTGTCAAAATGTTCCAATATCGGGTCAAAGGGCGCTGTACGAACGGACATGAAATGGACATGAAACGGACATGAACGGATAACCAATGGCCGCTAAGCAGACTAAACGGACTCAAACCGGACAAGAACTGTAGACGTCAATCCGGCAGCATCCGTTCCAAGTTTTGTGCATGTTCAAAACCTATACCGGAGTGGCCGGATATCAATGGATATCAACTGATATGCAATGGATATGCAACAGACACAAACTGGACTTTGCCGGATATCAACTGATTTGTTTGGTTTCTTTCCGTTTCCCCAATCCGGTGATGTGTGACAGCCGCTTATGGTCATATGGGTACCTACTTGTGACAGTGCACACTCATGGCGATTTTTCAGTGCTTTCCCACTGGGAGACTAGGCTGGCAACAAGCACCATGGCCCAATTTCCCACTCAGTCAAATTATCCTGATACTGCACTAACCAGTCCTTGCCCTATCCTAGTAATGCCGAACGCTAGGCTAGGTACCGACAAGTATCGATTATGTAAGTCATTGCTTTGACTCGATCAGGTTTTAGAACTCCCGACCTTACGCATGGGAAGCCTGTGCTCTACCGATTTATCTACCGCGCCCGGTCAGTGCAGTGCAGTGTTGTCTAGCAATATCAGTGTTTGAGTTGGTTCACTTTGTCTCGTGACCGCGAACGCGGAGTAACGGAGCTACTGACCACCTCACACCCTTAGCAGTGGCATCCTTAATTCTGTTCAAGATCCAAACAATTTGCCTAGCAACTAAATACGTCACAATTTCCAGTATTACTCAGTATTGCCTATTCACAGAGGAGTACTAAACCATAACCGAATTACCACCATATCTGTGTATCGGTGCAATCAATTTTACTTCCCCAACCCCTACTTTTAAAACAATGTATTTTATTCATCTGAACAATTGGGTTTCTTTTTTTGCAGTACCAAGTCTGAATTAATTTTACTTAATTAATATTTGACTTGTTGAAGTTGTTCACCTAAAGGATTTCCACTCCCTTGAATAATAAGCATTGTTGGTTGTGGGGTGATTATTCGCACGGCGACGGCAGCTTGTTAGTGAAGCCGCTGTTTCATGGCCAGGCACAGATTTATTTGGCGAACATAACAGTGGCCATGTTCCCCCCCATGAAAAGCATTGATAATATGATGGATGCAGCTATGCTGTGACGACTGCAATTCGTACCACAGCCAAATAGAATTAAGGCACTGCAAGCCTTCAACTAGACTGTTCTTTGTTTGTTTATTTTTGTGCTGCATTATGAAGTCACTGAGAATGACTGTCGCGCCATAGACAGACACACAGAGACAGAGGCACAGAGAAACACAGAGAGGCACACAGAGAGGCACAGAAACACAGAGAGACATGTTTTTGGTTTGTTTTATGTAATGTATAAAGAGCTTATGCACATATTATTATGGGTGGGATTAGCCTGTTTGCTATTGTACTGCTATCTAATAATCGGATTGCGCGGGCTGAATCGGTAGGGTGCAGGCCTCGCGTGCGGGGGAGATCGGTCGTGCAGTTCCCTGTCGAGTCAAATCAATGACTTATGAAATTGATACTTGTTGGTTCCTAATCTGGCGCTCGGCATTAATAGGACAGGACAAGGACTGGTTAGCACAGTATCAGGATAATGTGACTGAGTGGGATATCGGGTCATGCTGGCGGCGGCCAGATTTCCCAGTGGGGCAGCACTATAAAGTCGCCATGAGTGTGTACTGATACAAGTTGGTACCAATCCTAATATGACCTTAGATGTTGCCAGGATGTAAAACTCAAACAACCAAGCTATCTAATTATTGTCCTGTTGTATCTATGCTACTACACTCACTATGATGTACTCCTGGTCTCGGGAGGTCGGTGTGCGGCCTGGAGGACTGAAGCTCTGCTTGCTAGCAGCCCTACTCCCTTCGTGTCCTCCACCAGATGGGGTGGCCGAATTTTGGGAGATTGGGAGATCCGAACCCATAAGTTTGTGGGTTCGAATCCTGGTCGAGTCAAACCAATGACTTAAAAATTGATACTTGTCGCTTCCTAGCCAGGCGCTCGGCATTAATAGGATAGGACAAGGACTGGTTGGCTCAGTGTCAGGATAATGTGACTGAGTGTGCTATCAGGTCATGGTGCTGGTGGCCTGGTTTCTCAGTGGCCTTCACTATAAAGTCGCCATGAGTGTGCACTATCACAAGTCGGTACCCGTCCTGATATGACCTTAGATTTTGCTAGGACGTAAAACAACAACAAACAAACATCCTGTCCTTCAGCTGGGTCTTTTTACTGGGAAGCCAGATTTATTGGCTCGATGCAATTCCCATGTTGTCTTCACGTTTGTATGTAATAGAATAATATGTTAGCAAAAAAACCACAAATGGTTGCATCATAAAGGTGAACGCTGACTTTGTGAACATTGTTTATTGAACCATCGTTGAACAGGAAGTGCCATGCATGCTGGGTAGGGTTAGCGGTTAGTTCAAGTGCGTTCCTAAAATAAGTAAGCGACGTGTTCAAGGCTGATGGCGATGACATCAGGGGAAAGACGTCCACAATTATTATTGCACGCCCCCATCCCGTTTCCATAGCAACTGAAGGACTTTGATAGTGTCCTTCCCCCGCCCCCCCCCCCCCCCCCCCCCCCCCCCACATGTCATCCATCTTGCCCAGTCCGAGCAGTTGTCGGGTGCTGAAGGCTTCAGAAGTGCGTTTGTGATCAGCTTAAATCTGGTTACTCAATCTGGTGTGCATGCTCCATGCTGACTATGATGCGCATGCTCCATACTGACTATGGTGCGCATGCTCCAGGCTGACTGATGTGCATGCTCCATACTAACTATGATGTGCATGCTCCATGCTGACTGATGTGCATGCTCCATACTGACTATTGTGCACACGCTCCATGCTGACTATGGTGCACATGCTCCATACTGACTATGGTGCACATGCTCCATACTGACTGGTATGCATGCTCCATACTGACTATGGTGTGCATGCTCCATACTGACTCTGGTGCTCATGCTCCATACTGACTATGGTGCACATGCTCCTTACTTACTATGGTGTGCATGCTCCATACTTACTATGATGTGCATGCTCTATGCTGATATTGTGTGCATGCTCCATACTGACTATGGTGCACATCCTCCATTCCGACTGGTGTGCATGCTCCACACTGACTATGTTGTGCATGCTCCATACTGACTATAGTGTGGATGTTCCATACTGACTATGGTGCACATGCTCCATACTGACTATGGTGTAATGCTCCATACTGACTATGTTGTGCATGCTCCATACTGACTATAGTGTGGATGCTCCATACTGACTATGGTGCACATGCTCCATACTGACTATGGTACCCATGCTCCATACTCACTATGATGTGCATGTTCTATGCTGACTATTGTGTGCATCCTCCATACTGACTCTGGTGTGCATGCTCCATACTGACTATGATGTACATGCTCCATACTGACTATGATGTGCATGCTCTATGCTGACTATTGTGTGCATGCTCCATACTGACTATGGTGTGCATGCTCCATACTGACTATGATGTACATGCTCCATACTGACTATGGTGTGCATGCTCCATGCTGACTATTGTGTGCATCCTTCATACTGACTATGGTGTGCATGCTCCATACTGACTACGGTGTGCATGCTCCATACTGACTATTGTGTGCATCCTCCATACTGACTGTGGTGTGCATGCTCCATACTGACTATGATGTGCATGTTCCATGCTGACTATGGTGCACATGCTCCATACTGACAATGGTACGCATGCTCCATACTGACAATGGTGCACATGCTCCATACTGACTATGCTACACATGCTCCATACTGACTATGATGCTCATGCTCCATACTTACTATGGTGTGCATGCTCTATGCTGACTATTGTGTGCATTCTCCATACTGATTATGGTATGCATGCTCCATTCTGACTATGGTACACATGCTCCATACTGACTATGACGCTCATGCTCCATACTTACTATGATGCTCATGCTCCCTACTGACTATGGTACACATGCTCCATACTGACTATGATGCTCATGCTCCGTACTGACCATGATGCTCATGCTCCCTACTGACTATGGTACACATGCTCCTTACTGACTATGGTACACATGCTCCATACTGACTATGGTGTGCATGCTCCATACTGACTCGGGACGGCCTAATCGGCGAGAGCGCTGGCTGGCTTCCCGGTGTGGCGGTTTCAGCGCCCGGTCAGTTTCAGCGGCCTGTCGTGGCTTCTGCGCATGCGCGGATTTTCGCACGTTGCGGCGAGCACTGCTATTTGTTTTGTTTACACTCGGCGATTCGACGCTGATCTAGCAGCTACGTTAATATCGCTTGGAATTTAAGGTTAATTTAATTAAATCTCATTATTTGAGTTTGTAATTCTGTTAAATATGATCGCATTCAATAGATTTCGGCCTAATCGGTCCCTAACACTGCCGGGCACCAGCGATAGTTACAGCTGAGCTTGTAGCCGGCGAGGCCACGGGTGTTTTGCATATGTCTTAAAATCCGCGCATGCGCAGAAGCCACGACAGGCCGCTGAAACTGACCGGGCGCTGAAACCGCCACACCGGGTTGGAAGTTATGGGTTCTAACCCCGACCGTGTCAAACCAATGAAGTATTTTAGTGTGGCCTTCCATTTGACGCTAAGTGTTGCTTTGCAACGGACATGCCTCATCAACATTACAATGCTGTGTAAGGATCAGTTGCCACATCAATAACATTTGGTAATCGCTTCTGAAATATGTCGATTGCGTTAAGAAGTGAGCTAATATTGTAGTTGTTGATTTCTCTTTTGCATATAGTGATTCTATTTGTGTAAATAGAAATTGGGAGAGCTGATCGCCAACGCAGAACCATCACTTCAGCCACAGAGTTTGCGAAGCTATCACTTGTAGAATTTTACTGGAATTATTATTAAACTCGCACAATCCGATTGTTTTTTGTTTTTCTGTAATATTATTTGACAAATATATCAGGTTGATTGTTACAACTTACTTCATTTTAGTTTGTAAGTTTAACATTTTTTGTAATAAAGATATTTTTAATTAAACGTGGCATGATTTTAGCATCTCCATCAAAATGTTGGACATCGTATACTTCAACAGTGACAGGTTCTATTAAATTGACTTGGTATTCCTTCTGTACAGTAATAAATGGTTAATAAGTGTGATCGTATCAGTTGGATATGTACATTCAAATGTTGATAATTTGTCTGGTTTCAAAAGTTTGATATGTTCATCGCACTGTGCACCATTAATGTTTATAATTGCACATATCCTAAAATGCATGTTAACTGTGCCCATTTGTGTAAATATGATTTGATTTTATATTCAGACAATGCACTTACTCTGTAAAGGTTCACCAACCATAGAACAAATAATTTATTCTGGTCCTGGCGCTAGTGTCCTTGTGGTCTTGCAAGCGTATGATATATCGTTAATAGAGCGGGACTCGAACCCACATTATGCCATTCCAGGGGAGGGTTATAACCAATGGGATACCTAGGTTCCCTGACGTCATCAGCCTAGCTACTTTTGTCTACCAGTCAGTGTAGCAAGGTCGATGTAGCCTACTACACTAATACCCATGGATTGTTGTAGGGTATGAAAATCACAACTATATTGACAAATACATAAATAAATAGATATGATGCGGGCGTATACAGGATGTGATTTCTCCGGTTTGAACCAGAATTCCATTTATTTTCTGGCCTCCAAAACCGAAATTCCACTTTTTTTGTAATTCTTTTTTTTTTCCTGACTGCCGAAACACCTCTGGATAATGTGACTGAGTGGGCCATGGTGCCTGTGGCCTGGTCTCCCATTGTGGCAGTACTATAAAGTCACCATGAGTGCCCACTGTTACAAGTTGCAACCCATACTGATATTACCTTTGATGTTGATATGACAACATTTCACCAACAAACAAACAATCATCTTTGTTCAGGCGAGAGTCAGTGCTCCGTAGGAACAAAGGCCATAGTCATGATACAATATTGTTTCTAGTGTGTAGTGGCGGAGGGTGGAAGGAGATGGCTGCCATGTATCATCCGCTACTATTACTGAGGTAACCATGGTTACCCACTACTATTACCAAGGTAACCCTGGGGCACGGCACCTCGTTGTGTTCCGTGGTAAATCTGAGGTACTCACAAACCTACTCACAGGCCAGAGACAATCATATACCTGAGCCAATCACAAACATGAGCCACTCACAAACTGTGATCCACTCACAGACATGAGCCACTCACAAACATGAGCCACTCCCAAACATGATCCACTCACAAACATGAGGCGCTCACAAGCATGAGCTACTCGCAAGTAGAGCTACTCCAACGCTGGGCACCTCAATGACTGAGGCACTCGTAAACCATGAGCCACTCACAAACATAAGCCACTCACAAATATGAGCCACTCACAAATATTAGCCACTCACAAACATGATCAACTCACAAACATGAGCCACTCACAAACATGAGCCACTCACATATATTAACTACTCACAAGTATGAGCCACTCACAAACATGATCCACTCACAAACATGATCCAATCACAAACATGAGCCACTCACAAACATGAGCCACCCACAAACATGAGCTACTCACAAGCATTAGCCACTCTGACTCTGTGCACCTCAAAGGTTGATCACTCATAAATCATAAGCCACTCACATACATGAGCTACTCACAAGCATTAGCCACTCTAACTCTGACCACCTCGAAGCCTGAGTCACTCATAAACCATGAGCCACTCACAAATTAAGTCACTCACAAGCATAAGCCACAGACAATCATGAGCCACTCACAAACTGAGCATCTCACAACACTGACATGAGCTACTAACAAAGATGAGTCACTCAATGACACGTAAAACCTGACTCTAAGGATAACGACCCTTTCGCCCGATCCCTTGGTGGACCTTGGACTGTGGTGCGTTGCCACCAGGTGGTAGGGCGCTGTCAGTACAGACGTAGGTTAGCCCTGTACATTTAATGGTGACACGGTCAGACTCCCGACACATCGATCCTCTCTACCTATACGAGGTGCTTAGCGCTGTTGGCGGCGGGTTGTCGGAGCGGCGACCTGGGGGTGCGGGCGTGGACGGGGATGTATGTGTGTCCGGGCTGAGGGAGGGGGTGAGGTGGGAAAGGTCCTGTCACATTATAATGCATCTCGCAAGCGTGTGGCCAACGTGTAAAATCCCTTTTTTAGGTCAAGAAGCGTACACACTTTTTGGCGCGGGGTGGGGGGGGGGGGGCAAAGTTGGACGTATACATAGCGTATACATAGCGTATACATAGCATATGACCAACGTATGGCTAATGTGCTTCCGGGCGAAAAACATTCAAATTACACTCACGGTATGTTCACAGAACACCCGTGAATGGTATATACGTTATTCAATCGCCAGAACTATTCCTCATGCGTTACATATATCAAGACACGCTGGAGAAACGCTAAACGTACATTAGCGTATGTTATCCATACATTGTCAGTACGTGGACTGTATGTTCCCACTGCCTTTAACGTAGGTCAACATAGTGCAACGTAATGAACAACGTTTGTCTAAGGTATGTCTAACGTACATCGACGTACCCCTAACGTATACATAACATACGACTGACATAAAATCTACACGTTGTCAAACGTTGTCCTACGTCGAAAGTTTTGTGCATGCGCAAAACTTTGCCGACATGCGACGACGTATCTCAACGAACATCGACGTACATTGACGTATACCAACGAGCGCCTAATGCACGCGTAATGCATAGCAATGTATCCCGATGTATCGGCCAAAAATCACATCCGTCGGCATACATTGATGCGATGCATCGTAATGTGACAACCCTTTAAAGGCGGTCATGGGTGGCGCAGCGTACGGGCCACATAGTCGGGATGAGCCTCTGTGCCATATATCCATATAGGTCGGGCTGAGTGAAGACCGGCGTAGTACCGGCGTGCACAGTAATGCTGTGCTTTAACCAAGCCGATCGCAGCTGACTTAATTTGGTCCTGATTTGTTCACACACACACAAACAAACAAACACAAATACATAAGGACATGCGCGCGCACACACAAGTAAATGGTCTCAGTTTCATGCACAGTGAATAGGGGGCGGTTTGTATTTTTGTTGATGTTAACTGACAGGATGCGGTGGCCAAATCGGTAAGGGCGTATGCTGTGTGGAAGGTCGAGCTTTCGAGTCCTGGCCTAGTCAAATCATTGAATTACAAAATTGATATTTGTCCACTACCTGGGGTATCGCTTGGCATTTCTCGGATATTACAAGGACTGGTTGGCTCACTATCAGGATAATGTGACTGAGTGGGAAACCGGTTCATGGTGCCTGCATCCTGGTCTCCCAGAGGGACAGCACTATAAAGTCGCTATGAGTGCACACTGTCACAAGTCGGTACCCGTCCGTCCTGATATTACCTTAGATGTTGCCAGGATGTAAAAACCCAACAAATAAAGAAGCAAATGTGAATTTCAATATACGCAGACAGTTTTTGCGTCAATTCGTGACTGTCGGCAGGTGGTCGGTGGTGTAATGCAGAGTGGCGAAAGTCCATTGCACGTCTGAGCATTCTCTAATCTGTTCATTGTGTATCGGTTATTAATTATGGTGCTCTTACTTAGACAGTGTTGAAGTTTATAGGACACGTGGGTGTTGTTTGAAGCGCCCCATCCCCCGCCCCCCCCCCCCCGCCCCGATACCACGGAGCCTGAAGTTTGTAATAAACTATATAAACAGAGGATGTCATGACGTCTCAGAAGTCCCCCATGTGAGTAACATGTTCATCGGAGAAGATACATATTACCCACCCTGGGGCTATCAGAGACCACTGATCACAATGAAACACAATTACACAATCACACAATCTGTTGATAGATGGATGGCACTGTTATGCAATTAGCATCTCTCTAGTCTACTGAGTACTGGTGCCCGCCATATACAGTAGATGGTGCCACCTCTGGGACCAGCTGCGTATGTAGTTTGACTATGTATCTTATTTATATATGCATCCTGGATGTGTCGCTACTTGACCCAGGCTGTCCCGACTGACTCTATGTACTGACAAACCACCCACCACGTCGTACCGGACGCTGTGGCCGAATCGGTAGAGCGTAGGCTTCCCGTGCAGAAGGTCCGCAGTTCTATTCCCAGTCGAATCGAACCAATGACTTACAAAATGTATACTTGTCGCTCCCTAGCATGGCGCTAAGCATTACATGTCTGATATGACCTTAGATGTTGCCAGGTTGTAAAACTGCAACAAGCGCATCCACTGCCTACCATTGCGTGCAGAAGGTCGGGAGTTCAGTTCCCGGTCGAGTCAAACCAATGACACTTGTCGCTTGCTAGCGAGCTGCTCGCCATTTTTAGGATAGGCCAATGACTGCTTAGCTCAGTGGCAGGATAATGTGACTGAGTGGGATATTGGGTCATGGTGCCGGCGGCCTGATTCCCCAGTGGGACAGCACTGTAAAATCGCCATGAGTGCGCACTGTCACAAGTCGGTATCTGTCCTGATATGACCAGAGCTGTTGTCAGGACATAAAACTCCAACAACCAACCAACCATAAGCGACTGGAACCTCGCAGTGCCCGCTAAGCCTACCAACAAAATATATTGTTTCTGGTGGTGCGACTGACCCTGCAAAAGGTTGCCAACCTTAATTTCTTCCTGAAGAAATGATTTAATCTTTACAAGTAATCCCTTTCAGACCTGGTGATAGAGCTCCTTGTTTCAATGAACATTTTCGGATCAGTTACATGAGTTGTACATTTTATGTAAGTCAAATTACATATATCATGGTCAATGGGTTCATGGTAATAACAAAGAATAATTAAAAAAATGTGTAATCACTACCTGCCTACCCTACTTTTTTTGCTTGCCAGCAATCGGAAACACTTTTTTTTTTTAGCCCGAAGTCAAAGTAGTTCTTGCGGTGCTTCGATTATTTCGACATTCCCCAAGCGCAACAAACATCCAGTTGGCCTTCAACGGGCTTCCGGCCTGTCGGTCTGGTCGAAGCCTTACATCTGGGCAGAGGCCGGGGCTTGCTGTGCCTGATCTAATAAGGGCGCCGTGCGGGGCGCCCGGCTATTGGCGCCTCGTCGGGTGGGGGAGGGGGGTGCTAATTGACAGTGTGTGTGTGTGGGGGGGGGGGGAGGCCTAGTGGCGAGCCGAGTGCACAACCCCTCACCACTAGGTGGCGCCAGTGGTAACGGCACTGGAACCAGGGTGCCCCCCCCCCCCACACATACCATCCTCACCTACCCACCTACCCACCCAAGGCCAGCATGGTGTCTAACTGGTGTGTGTGTGTGTATGTATATATATATATATATATATGTATATATATATATATATATATATATATACAGTAAAACCTCTCTAAATCGACCGAACTGGGGACAGACTTGGTGGTCCATTTAAGGAGGTGGTCGGTTTAGGCAGTTTGAATATGGTTACAATGGTATTGTTGGGATCCAAGTAAAACGAGCGATATAGGGGAGTGGTCGTTCTGTGGAGGTGGGAGGTTAGGGAGGTTTTACTGTATATATATATATATATATATATATATATATATATATATATTTACACACAGTGAGTTGGCCTTTCTGAATAAAGTGCTCGCTGTGTGGCGCTGTGGTGATAAGGTATAGATCCAGCCAAGTTGTCTACATTGACCCCTTTTATCACCTGTAAATGGATAAATATATAGATATATAGCTATATATCTATAGGCAGACAGACAGGCAGGCAGACATACAGACAGACAGGGGTTAGGGGGTAGGGAGGGGGAACGCACCACCACAAATGGTGCCCCTACAACCTCCACGTGGCAGGATCACGACGGTGGTGAAGGAATTGAACCATTGAACTATTGGACCACTGGGCGGCATGCCACTGTAAATATACAGATCTAAGACTAGCCTTGCACTACTAGAGTGTTGTAGCCAGTGTGTTTGGTTGGTGTTTGATGGACTATGATTGGCACGGTGCGCTGGTTTGTGAGCTAGTTTTGGTGACATGTGGTTGTGAGCCTGGTTTTGACTGGTCAGTACTTTTCTGTGCGGTTATCTGTGCTTGGAGAGGTAGTCATCGGGTGCGTCTGGTTGGTTGGTGAGGTGACTGTGGTTGGTGAGGATGTGACTTTGGTTGGTGAGGATGCTGTCGGTGTATGCCAACAGTGCATTATATTTTGGTGAGATGCCTTGACCGACAGCCAGTTACAGAGATGTTGTCTCTGGAAATGAGGGTGTGGTGGAGGCATTCCGATTCCATTCACATTGTTTTACCAAAAATTCATTTTCAAATTTTAACTTGGAAAAGTTTTGTCATACACCACCTTTGATTTTACCACAGTTTTACGCTTTTCTGGCATACATTTCTGTGCTTTATTTTACATGTTTAAAATTAATATTTTGGTCAGTTATGTTTATCCACTGTATGACCCCCGAATAGCTGATGTTTACTTTTTGTGCTGTGGGTCGTTAAACAAGCAAATCAAAAGGTGAGGATGCTGTCGGTGATTAGGTGGTTGTGGTTGGTGAGGTAATGCTGGTTGGGTAGTTGGTGGTGGGTGCGATGGATGTGGGTGCAGTCAGTTGTTGGTTGGAGTGACTCTGGTTGGCTGGGTGGGTGTGCTTGGCTGTGGTTTGTGACGATAGATTGGGGTTTGTGAGCTGGCTCTGGTTAGAAGGGTGGCTTTGGTCGGTGTGATGCTTCCGGTTTTATGAGGTCGTGAGGTGGCTTTGCTTTGTGAGGTGGTGGTGGTGGACGTATGGTGTTGGTGGTAATGGAGGTGGAGGGGTGGTGGTGGTGGTAGTGGAGGTGGTGTAGCGGAGGTGGTGGAGCTGGTGGTAGTGGAGATGGTGGTGGTGCTGGTGGTGGACGTGGTGGTGGTGGTAGTGGTGGTGTTGGTGGTAATACTGGTGGTGGTGGTGATGGTAGTGTTTGTGGTAGTATTGGTGGTAATACTGGTGATGGTAGTGGTGGTTGTGGTGGTGAGGATGCTGTCGGTGGTGGTGAGGATGGTGGTGATACTGGTGGTGTTGGTGGTGGTAATACTGGTGGTGGTGGTACTGGTGGTGACGGTGATGGAGGTGGTGGTGTTGCTGGTGGTGGTGGTGGTGGTAGTGTTGGTGGTAGTACTGGTGGTGATGGTGTTGATCGTGGTGTTGGTGGTGCTGGTGGGGTGTCTGGATGATAAACTAGTTATGATCCCGAGCCACGAGAAGGGCAATGTTGAGCTGGTCAGCTTAAATCTGCTCAGCCTGGATATTCAGCTAGCTGGCAGAGGTAGCGGGCGGTCGGGGGCGGGTGGATGGGGCGGGTCGCCCTGCTCGCCCACTGCCTTTTGGGCCTCATTAAAAGTGAATCAGACGGCGGCAGTGCACAGCGGGTAAGGTTGGCGCCCACCACGCCTACTCCGCCCACCTCGCCCACCTCTCCCACTCCTCCCACTTCAGCCACCACGCCACTCCGCCCACCTCGCCCACTCCGCCCACCTCTCCCACTCCTCCCACTTCGGCCACTCCGCCCACCTCGCCCACTCCGCCCACCTCGCCCACTCCGCCCACCTCGCCCACTCCGCCCACCTCGCCTAGCTGAGTGCGAGCAGTAGGGGCTCAGCGTGCGATCTTACCGGTGCACCGAGCACTGATGGTATCTGCCGGCGAGCAGTGAGGGAAGGGTGTCCTCAGCCATTACCATATACCCCTGTTGTTTGGTCAGGTATGCCTCTTATGATTCAAACCGCATGCAGTCTGCGAGGCAGGGTTTCCCGGCAGTATAATATGAGATGTTGCCAGGATGTAAAAACCCCAACGAACAAACAATCAAATAAAATGTTTGTTGTAAACTCGAAATTCACATTTCGTCATTTACTGATTGATTGATTGATTGGTGGTGGCGTTATGCCGTGTCGGCAGCATAGACCATATTCACGGCGATCGTTACTTACTGCACATTTAGATATTGACTTGCAAGTTTCTCAGTCCACTATTATCAAGTCATTTTTATGGCATATATATGACATTTATAGATGTATATAACCTATATATATTACCGATATATGACCTATGTATAGGACCTATTTATAACTCATATATGGGAATATTAATCTTCATGTATCAAAGTGTTGACTATTAAAATATAATGTCTTTTAAAGTTTAATATTCCGATGGTTTGTAGCTCTATGTCATTTTCTTTTTTAGCGATCGATACATTATGCTGATATTTATCATCTACTTTAATTCAGTTAGGAGTGACTTTTATTTGATATAGCTAATTCTAGAGATATTTGAAGTGAAAATATCCCAAATACATTTTGGCAAGCACATCAAAATTCTGTAACCATAGGCTTCTCCAGTAACAGGTTTTGTTTAATTAACTTAGTATCCCCTTCTATGCAACAAGTAATGCTTAATAATTGCACCAGTACCAAGTTAGATATGTAGAAACAATTCTAAATAAGTGCTTTCCTTTAGAAAATGTGATGCTTTTATCGGAGTATGCAGCTTTAATTATGATATTGTGGCAGGCCGTTGGATTCGAAACCTATGGGTTCGAATCTGTCTGGGCCTAAAATCTTATACTTGTCATTCAAGCTCTACTCGAATCAAATAATCGCTTACTTAAAAATGAATATTTATCGCTACTTAGCCTGGCACTCAGCTTTACTAGGATAGGGCAAGGAGTGGTGGTATGAGGAAGACTCAAACGTCTGCGATTGAAATTGCCCCCTTCTTAAAGTTGCATAGTCCGATGGTTTTTGAATTTCTGTCATTTTCTGAGATAACTATTTTAGGTTGATCGTTGTAGATGTTATAATCTACCTTTCTTTACTTTCAAGTAAATTGTCTTTTAAATTGCTGTATTTTGATATATTTTGGTATAGTTGAAGTGCAACCGTGCAAAATTAATTTTGGCAAGCATGCCAAAACTCTGACACCATATGCTTCTGAAGTAACAGGTTCTATTAACTTGCCTCAGTTGCCTTCTATGTGGTGACACACGTTATATAAGTGTGCCAGTATCTAAGTTAGACACATAGCATCAAATCGAGATAATTACTATTTTTTTGAAAATTTGATGTCGGACTATGCAGCTGTAATCAACGAATGAAAAGGAAAGCAAAGTGTAACTCCTTATTATTGAAGTATATGGTTCGAGACCTCTGAGATATGTATATCATACCTTGGCCTCACCTGAGGTAATTATTTTCCCAGAAGCCCTCGAGCTTCACACCGGATGTCAGGCAATGAGTACAGCTGATCCAATATGTCGCGTACGACAACTCATGTAATACACAACCAACACACAGGTGCGCGAGAACAGATCAATAATATTAACAAGACCCACAGGAGGAGTGCCTTAATCGAATCAGATATTGACGCGGGATCAACATGCAATAGTACAATTCAACTTGGACATTTAAATCGAAGTAGTCTTCTTTTTTATTATTAACATAGGCTATCAGTTATTGGCTTGCCTTTTTTTCATTTTATTTCCGCTTGATTTCTTTTTTAAATATTTGTTTTTTGCATCGCTATAGTTCAAAGTACAAATCTCTTCAAGTGTCTAGCGTGGCCCTTACATTACTAGGGCCTTGCTGGGTGGTTTGTGGTTCCTATGGTGTACGTCCATTGTAATCCACGATAAAGCAGAACCTCTAGTTTTAATATAAAACATTACAAAGGAAAAGAAGGTTAGTATGCACACCTGTGAGTGAGGAGTGGATGTGTGTGGGGAGGAGGTACACGTGCAACCTACAGGTGCACGGCGTATTGTACAGGACATATAGGGTGGCAGGGGGACCAGGAGGATGAGGAGGAGGGCCCCATGCCAATGTAAGTATGGTGCTATTTACAGCCATTGGCAGGGTTCAAGTTGAATGCGTATAAAGGTTGGGGTTATGGGGGAGGTTGGGGGAGAGGCAAGGAGGGAGGGAAGGAAGTAGGGTAGGTGAGTGGGTGGGTGGTTGGAGGGTGAGTGAGAGGGTGGGTGGTGTGGAGGGTGAGTGAGTGGGTGGGTGGGTGGGAGGGGCAGTGAATGGGTTGGTGTGAGGGAGGCAGTGTGGGTGGGAGGGTGGGTGGGAGGCTGGGTGGGTTGGGTGAGTGCATGAGTGGGTGGGTCGGATTGGGAGGTTTGGTGGGTGGGTGGGACGGTGGGAGGGAGGCTGGATGGGTTAGGTGAGTGGGTGGGTGGGATTGGGTGAGTAGGAGGGTGGGAGGGAGGGTGGGTGGGACGTAGCCTGGTTGATAGGGAGGGTGGGTGGGATTGCAAACACGCACACACAGTTTCTTGTTTACACTTTGGGGTCGGGCATTTCCATGCCCGACACCTCCCGGTAGCGCACCTGCCAGCGGTAGTGCAGGCCCTTGAGTTTGTGGCACACCTTGCCGTAGTAAAACAAGAGCGCCGTCAGCAGCGTCAGCCCGATGACGGCGCCGACCGTGACCCCGAACAGCGTCAGGTCCCACGCAATGTCGTGCGCACGAGCATCGCACTCGGCGCGCGTAGGGTAGTACACAGGCAGGTACATGCCGTCGTGCCGGTGGGGCCACGCGCATGCGTAGTGCCGGTGGTCGCCGAGGTCCACGACCGTCACCTGCGTCGTGTTGAGCCACTGCAGGAAGGGCAGTAGCTTGCACGTGCACCAGAAGGGGTTGAAGCTGAGGTCAACCTGCTCCAGGTACTGCATGCCCATGAGGACGGCGGCATCGACGTAACGCAGCGAGTTGTTGGAGAGGTCGAGCTTGGCAAGTGACAGCATGTCGACCAGCGGGACGTGGCTCAGGTCGGACACCTGGTTGCCGTCCAGGTGCAGCGTTGTGAGGTGGTGCAGGTGTGACAGGACGCTTCCGGGCAGATGTGTGATGTTGTTGAAGGAGAGGTCGAGCACTTGCAAATGGCTGAAACTGACGAAGATGTTCACCGGCGATGGGTTCTGCAGCCAGTGGCTGAGCGCGTTGTGCGCAAAGTTGATATGTTGCAGGGCGGGGAAGGAAGGGAACGTGTGGTTGGGAAGCCGTGTCAGCTGGTTGTAGCTGAGGTCCAGCTGCTCCAGCACCATCTCCAGATGGTCGAAGGCGTCAGGTGAGATGGTGGATATGTGGTTGTGTGATAGCACCAGCGTGCCGATCTTCACCATGCCGAAGCTGTGGAAGCTGGTGAGCAGGTTGTGGGACAGGTCCAGGTAGCTGAGCGTCACCTTCTGGAAGGCGTGCTCGCTCACCTGCCGGATCCGGTTGTGTCCCAGGTTGAGAAACTTGAGGCTGTCGCTGTGCGTTATCCACAGCGAGGGGATCTCTTCCAGGTAGTTCTGGCTGAGGTCGAGGAACTCGATGCTGACCAGGTCGTCGACTAGGATGTTGCGCAGCCAGTTCTTGCGCAGGTTGAGACGCTGCAGGTGTCGCAGGGCGCCGCTCGTGTCAACCACGGTCAGGTAGTTCTCCTGGATGTCAAGTGTGTGCAGGTGCGTCAGCGCCTGGAAGATGTTGGGATCGATGCTGGTGAGGCTGTTGTTGGATAGGTCGAGGATCTTGAGGCGCGGGAAGGCGCCGAAGAGGTCGGCTGTCAGGTTGCCGAGCCGCATGCTGCTCAGGTCGAGGAACTCGAGCGCGCTGATGTTGGTGAAGCCGTGCAGTGCGAGCGTCAATGTCCGCAGATTGATACCCGTGTTCATCGACAGTGACAGCGAGGTGAGGTTATCGAAGCCGGAGAAGGCGTTGTGGTCGATCTGCACCAGCTCACAGTTGGCCATGCGCAACACCTCGAGCGGGCCGTCGCGCAGCGCTCCCAGGTGGTGAAGGCCGATGACGTGCAGCGGGTTGCCCGTCAGGTCCAGATGGTGCAGCTGTGACAGGTTGGCGTAGCTGACGTCGAGCCAGACGGACTTGATCTGGTTGTAGGCGAGGTTCAACACGCGCAGGCTGGCGGCGAAGTGCGCCAGGTGGCGCGGCATGTTCTGCAGGTGGTTGCGGCTGAGGTCCAGGTCGCGCAGACTTCTCAATGCCGTGTTGTTCTCCATGCTGGCCCTGAGAGCGATGAGCTCGTTGAGGCTGAGGTTGAGGTCCTGCAGGCGATGCAGGCCGGCGAAAGCGGCCGTGTCGACGACCGTCAGCTTGTTGGCGTGCAGGTTCAGCACCATCAGCGTCGGCGCGCGCTCAAAGGAGCGCGGGAAGAGGTGCTCGATCTGGTTGTTCTCCAGGTACAGGTGCGTGGTGGTGTTAGGCAAAGTGGGCACTGAGGACACCCTCCTACTGCTGCAGTCCACCGTGGTGAACATGTTGTAACAAGAGCACACCTCAGGGCACCATTCAGACCACAGCGCCGTCACAAGCCGCGCCAGGCTGCCTAGTAGTACCAGCAGCGCCACCAGGGGGCGCCCCGAACCGGAAGTGGACGCCCGCATCGTCACGGCGCTAACTACCACACCCCGCGTTCTGGGACTTAGTGTGTCGCCGTCGTCGCCTTATTCAATTACCAGTCACTACTTCCGGCCACTGCTTACTCACGTCCGCGGTTTCTCACATGGGCTATGCCCCCCACCCGAGGCGGGCCCACGACAGTAATCTCATTCAGGTTGCCCCGATAGAAAACAAACCGAAGTGCTAGGTGACACGGTTAGCGGCGTGCGATGCCAAGATAAGCGCGGGGTGAGGAGAGACAACACGGTTATCTACTGATCCAATCCTCCCCGGGCGATGTGTTGGAAGGCAAAATTCAGCCCGTGGTGATCACTGGCAAAATATCCTAGTCCTCAATCGCTACCTCCGTGTAAACCGACAACTACAGCGTCGTCAGCCTGTGGAAGGGATAGACTGCCACTGGGGTGTGGACTGGGAGACGCTGGGAATGCAGACAGAGGCACATGCCCACTGTTCTGATCAATGAGAACATCGTGTAGGTGGTGCATGCCATTATTACTTTACTTTCCTCGCCCTAGCAGCCTAGCCTCCAGCGTGTGGTTCCGTCACACACCACCCTCACCACCCCGGCCCTCAACCCCGCCCCTCAACCCCGCCCCTCAACCCGACTGCTCTTTTCGTTTTTGTGCGTGACAGCGGAATGTGCTAAGCAAACACTGCCTCCACTATTGACCTCAGAAGACGTGGGGAGGGTGGGGGGCGGGGGGACATGGTCAGAGGTTAGGGCCGGCCCAGTGGCATGACTGCACCGGCTGCCTGAAGCCCGGGGCGGTACGCCGGGACGTTGGTTGTTGTCTCATTGGAGCCTGCTAATTCTGGCACAGACGAGGGTGGACGTGACGTGGGGTTCTGATGGTAATTGGGTGGAGCCCGCACGCGGGGAACAGTCACCTAAATGGAGCAATACTGGGTAGAGACAGCATAGCCTTCCGCTGCTGCCGCCGGCAGATGTCGCGCCGTCATTGGTTTCAATGAGCAGCTCGGTGGATTCGCGACAACTGCTCACAGCTGCTCATAGACTCACATCACAGACTGCTACATCTCTGTCCCACGCCTTAGAAGTGTGTATATATATACATATATATTTATATATGTATAAGATATCACCCTGCCGTCAATATTGTCCCGGACTAAGGAGTTCGGTGCGCAACCCGAGACATATGGGCGGGGAGAAGGGTGTTATTTCTAGTCGTCTCCGGACATTATCTGCGCTTGGGCTTCCTGGAATGGGATCCGGCGGGCGGGTGGGTTGGGTTGGGGGGGGGGGGCAGAGATTAGGAAGTTGGCTGTGCATGTGATGGCTCCCTTGTTAATAGCGTATTGATTGGTTGGTGTAGGGGCTCTGGGGACCGTATTAACTCTAGATCTGGCTCGCCCGGCCCTCCTAACGCGTCAGCCGAATCAATAGGACATACAGTCACCCGGGCACCATTAGTCTCACCACCTTCTATGTTTGGTATGGACCGGAAATGGAGCCGAGCGTAAGCACAATTCTGAGTGTGCATGGGGGGCAATGCACACACTCTCCTAGAAAAAAAGCCAACCCTCCCCCGCCGTCAGAGTTGTCGCCTATAGTTGAAAAAGGCCGTCTTTGATGTTTCAGGGTGAGTCACTCTAGTGAGGGTCTGCTGACTGTTGTTACGCGGACGGCTCTATTCGATGTGCTTGACCAGAGCCGAGCTGCTCCGCCTATGCTTCCCAAAATAAGCTGCTCACTTGCTTGGAGTTAGCTGCTTAGACACCCCTGCGCAATGCAACCATTCAATCATTCATCGCCTGAGTTGATGTTTTCATCCCATGAACTTTACACTGCATGAGTTGCTCATCACATGAGCTGTTCATCACATGGGCTGCTCGCCACATGAACTGCTCATCACATGAACTGCTCACCACATGAACTGCTTACTACATGAACTGCTCACCACATGAACTGCTCACCATGTGAACTGTTCACCACATGAACTGCTCATCACATGAACTGTTCATCACATGAACTGCTCATCACATGAACTGCTCATCACATGAACTGCTCATCACATAAACTGCTCATCACATGAACTCCTCACCACATGTACTGCTCACCATCTGAACTGCTCATCACATGTACTGCTCATCAGATGAACTGCTCATCACATGAACTGCTCACCATCTGAACTGCTTATCACCTGAACTGCTCATCACATGAACTGCTCATCGCATGAGCTGCTCACCACGTTAACTGTTCATCACCTGAACTTCTCACCATCTGAACTGCTCGAGCTGCTCACCCACAGTATATAGACCTGCAGTGTCTACTTCAAGCTTGCTGAAGGGGCATCCCTGAACCTGGCGTCCGGTCCCGTCTGCGTTCCTGCTGCTCCTGCGCAGTGATCGACTATGTACTTCCGGCTGATGTTTCTCCTGGAACCAAGGGTAAGGGAGTGTGTATATGTGGGTGGTGCGGGTTCACTCCGGTTTCCGGCGGATCGACTGACCTCAGTGCCGGGAAGTGGGGCGGGCGGGGCGGGAGGGGGGAGGTCGATGCCGCTGCCCGACCCCCTCGTAAAGGAGATGGTTGTTGGTCGGTGTCGGCCCCCGTCAATAGGGCTGCTTACACGGGCGGGGGGGTAATGTGGTTACGGGTGGTAACAAGGTTCGCTAACCGGGGCGTGCCTTATGGATCCTGCTGCCTGTATTGATATAAGCGCCGGCCTAGCGGTCCAAGTGGCGAACTCAAAGCGGGTGGCGGGGTTAGTGGTGGGGTGTTTGAATCCTTCTCCTACGTAGAAGTCCGAGTTGGTCATCATGTACACACACAATAGACAACCGCCGCTGAGGCTGTGTGGGCTGGCTCTGTCAGGTGTTGGTTGGATGTGTGCCTATGCGCACAGGAGAGTGTCATCGTGGCATCCTCTCAGCGGTCCTCCTCTCAAATTCGCTGTGCGCAAAACCCGACCACTGTGCATGTCTCGTGCAAATGGCGCTGCTCTGGTGATTGTGTGGCCGTGGGGGTGGTGGGGGGGGGGTGGCAGTGGTTAGCTCAGTTCTACCGCCACTACGCATGCGCAGAGGTTAACAAGCATGGCACCACAGTGGAAATCCACTACATGCACTCGCTGGGAATAATGCATCAGAGAGATGTGGCTCTTCTTAGTAGCGTCAATAGACAGTCTTTAACTGTGAACAAATTATGTAAAAAGCCACAACAAAAGTTGTTTGTGAATGATGCTGCAAACTATGCCCTGTGGGTTGTAGTTAAGGCGAGGTGCGGGTTCGGGCGGGCGGGTCGTCGGCTCCTCCACGTGGTGACTGATTATTCCACGGCGCGGCCTGGCTATCCCCTGGAGGTGTGAGTGTTGTGGTGTGTGTTAGTGCACTGTAGGTCCATGTGGCTCCATGTGGCCCCTGTGACTCCTGTGACTGGCAACTACTGGCGGGTCGTCTCCACCCTAGATGCGGGGAAGTTCTGCATGGGCGCGTGCTGCGTGCTGGGTGCTGGAGGAGGGCCCCGCCTGCTGCGTGCGGCCATGTGGCCGTCCACGTGGTGTGTGGGTGTGGGCCGCCGCCTCGCGCCGGGCCCGCCCTAACTATCCCGCCGCGCCGCCCCCGGCGACCGCCCGCCGCGCCGCCTGCCAGCGGCCGGTGGAACCAGGTGACACCAGGTGGCGCTGGGGGTGGGTGGGCTCCGGCCGCTGGCAGCGTAATCTGACCGGGATTGTCGCCCTCGTTGAATGCTCCATGGCGGGCGGGTGACCCGTTGGGGGGGGGGGGGGGACCCGTGGGGGGGGGGGGCGTTGGTTGGTTGGGGGAGGAGCGGACGGGGGACGCAGCGGCGGGCGGGGGACCCGGGGGGCGCGAGGGCGCCACCACACTGACACCTGTACACATAACCCCCGTCAGGCTCTGTGATGGAGGTCTCCAGGTGAGATAATGGGTGTGGCACAGGTGCAAAGTACCTGTCCAGGTGAGTGATTGCTGGGTGAGGTTGGCGCGGCATGCTTTGATGCACCTGTCCGACGATTAGGGGAGGCGGGTAGATGCACCTTGATTCCGGGACTAGAATCCAGGCCCACTTCGCTTCCCTAAAGCTGATGGCACTCTTGTTTTCTAACAATGCAGGGTTTAACTTTTAACCAACACGACGGCTGCCGATTCAACCCGATTTCACGTCCTGGCAACATCAGGACGAGTATTGACTTGTGACAGTGCGCACTCGTGGCGACTTAATAGTGCTGCCCCACTGGGTCAACCAGGCTGCCAGCACCATAACCTGATATCCCACTCAGTCAAATTATCCTGATACCAAGCCAAGCAGTCATTGCCCTATCCTAAACACCTGGCTAGAAAGTAACAAGTATCAATTTTTTAAGTCATTGGTTTGACTCGACTGGGAATTGAACTACAGACCTTCCGCATGGGAAGCCTGCGCTCTACTGATTCGGCCACCGCGTCCTGTCCATGAGTATTGTACACTTACCTTTAATACCGCGGTGCTTACTGCCCCATCATCGAATGCCAATACTGTCATATGAAGTTACTATAATATAGAGCTCTACATCGCATAGTAAGTGCAATCAAAGACATTACTATATGTGTGTAGGCATATATAATGGTCCTCATCTGTGGGCGAAGTGATTTGAGATGAGCATCAGCCTTTGGTTTCAGTCTCTTACTATCCTTACAGTGTAGGTATACTCATATCTTTTAATACTATAATCACATATTTAAGGGCAGGTATTAAAGGCCACATATTTAAGGCCACATATTTAAGGCCAGGTATTAATGGCCATATATTGAAGGCCAGGTATTAATGGCCACACATTTAAGGTCATGTATTAAAGGCCACACATTTAAGGCCATGTATTAAAGGCCACATATTTAAGGCCACATATTTAAGGCCATGTATTAAAGGCCACATATTTAAGGCCAGGTATTAATGGCTACATATTTAAGGCCAGGTATTAAAGGCCACATATTTAAATTCGTGGCTCCAGTACGTGGATAATTCAGAGCGGGATTGAGGTTATGGCGGCGGGGGGGGGGGGGGGGACAGATGCACAAATACATGGCCTCCTTTCTATGTTGTTTTCATTTCAGTCTGCGCGTGGTGTTTAATTAGGCCCGGGCGCTTTTCTGACAAGGAGGTCCAGCAGTGATTAGCACGCCCCCTGGTGGGAGGGCGGAGTATATCATCAATCTGCGGGCGGCTCTCCCAGGCTGCAGGTTCTCGGACACCTACAGCTAATTACATGTAATCAGCCAGTGTAATTAAGGTGGCTAACTTTAAAACATGGCTTTGTTTTGCCTGGTCGACACAGACATGCCAGTTTGTATGAAGAGGTTGGAGCGCAGTATGTGTATGGCGCGTGTGAGTAAGGTTTTTTGTTTGTTCTTGTTTTACATCCAAGTACTGACTTGTGACAGTGCACACTCATGGCGACTTTATAGTGCTACCCCAATGGGATACCAGGCCACCAGCACCATGACCTGATATCCAACGCTGTCACATCATCCTAATACTGTGCGAACCGGTCCTTGTTATATCCTAGTAATGCCAAGTGCGAGGCGAGGTAGCGACAAGTATTAATTTGATAAGTCATTGATTTGACTCGGGAATCGAACTCCTTACCTCCGCACGGGAACTCTGCGCTCTACAGATTCGACAACCACGTTTGGTAGTAAGGTGGTGAGGAGGAGGGGGGGGGGCGGTCTTTCCACACGGGACAGATGTTGCATGGGGTGTGGTGTTTTTATTGGGGTTAGGTGTTTGTATAGGGTCGTGTACTTTTATGAGATGAAATATATCTGGGGGTGTTTATCTCGGGCACGTCGGGATCTATTTAAATCACTAAGGGTGAAGGGGTATGCGTTGTATCGGGTACGTCTCGGCTATTTGTAATGGATGTTTATTGGGGTATGTATAAAGGTGTTTGTGTGGGGTATGCATAAATGTGTTTGGAGTATATGTGGGGATGTTTGTATGGGCTATATGTACAGTTGTCGCATGGAATATGTGTAGGAGTGTTTCTATGGGGTATATTTGGGTATGTTTGGTTGGGAGTATTTGTATGGACCCCCCAATAGCCGATGTTTATATTTTGTGCTGAGGGGTCATTAATCAAACAAACAAAGTATTTGTGATGGGTATGTGTATATGTGTTTGGATGGGGTGTTTGTATGTAATATGGTATAGGTTTGTTCGGGGCATTTGTATGTATGGGATGAGCCAGGGGGTAGGGGTAATATTGGTTCGGAGGGTGGTGTGAATAGTTTATTCAGGATGATTCTTGGTATTTGTTGGGGGGGAGGTGTGTATGTGGGGTGGATGGTATGTATTGTGTGTGCACGTGCATGTGTGTGTGTATGTGAAGGGGGGAGGATGGGGCAGTTTGCGCTTCGTGGATCGGAATCAGTGAATAGTTTATTCAGGATGATTCTTGGTATTTGTTGGGGGGGGAGGTGTGTATGTGGGGTGGATGGTATGTATTGTGTGTGCACGTGCATGTGTGTGTGTATGTGAAGGGGGGAGGATGGGGCAATTTGCGCTTCGTGGATCGGAATCAGTGAATAGAGTGACCCTGCGAGCGTTGTGCAGGGTTGCCAACATTGGAAAATGAAAAACCGGAACATCTTGAGGGATGTTATATTGGGGGGGTCTGGGGGTACTCACCCAGAACAATTTTTAGATCTCAGATGCTCTGTGGTGAATTTTGGACACAATAATCCGTAAGATTTATATAATATTACTAAATGAAAAACTGGAAGATCGGCGTAAGGTGATGATGGGGACATAAAATATTGTACACCTTATGGGGACATAAAATATTGTACACCTTATGGGGACATAAAATATTGTACACCTTATGGGGACATACAATATTGTACACCTTATGGGGAAACCGTAAGGGTTGGCAATCCTGGTGGTGTGGTATGGTGAGGTGTGGTGTGGTGTGGTGAGGTGGGGTGTGGTGTGGTGAGGAATGGTGAGGTGGGTGTGGTGGGGTGGGGTGGGGAGAGGGTGTGTGTGGCGGAGGAAGACAGGTAGTGTGTTGGCAATGGGGATGAAGGCGTGAGAATGGCGGCCTGTGATGGACGGTGTGGGAGGAACATGGGACGAGGAGGCGTGTTAGATAGATTGGACGGGTGGAAGGGTGGGCGCACGGGGGGTGGAGGGAGGGGGTTGCATATGGGCCAGCACTGTCTGTCGGAGGGGGTTTGTTGGGGTGTGTGTCTCGTTGGTTTCCTGGAACATCCCCCTCTCCTGGAGGTGTGTGCGGGGGGGGGGGGGGGGTAAGGATGGTGTGTGGAGTTGGGGAGAAGGAGGTGTGTGGGTGTGAAGAGATGTGTGAGTTGGGGAGGAGGATGGTGAGGTGTGTTGCGGAGGTGAGGGTAGTGATTGGGGGGGAGGGTGGGGAGGTATATGTGATGTGAGTTAGGAGGGCGGGGAGGTGTGTGGAGCAAGGATGGGTAGTGGTTGGGGAGGAGTAGGTGAGGTGTACAGGTTGCGGAGGTGAGGATTATATAGGATTTTGAGGAGGGTGGGGGTATATGTAGTGAGGATGATGTAGTGAGTTGGGAGGAGGGCGAGGGTGGGTGGGTTGGTGTCAGGGGGAGGAGGGTGTTTTGGGTGGGGGGTGAGGATGGTATAGTGAGTTGGGGAGGAGGGGGTTATGGGTGGGAGGTGGAGGAGGTGCGTGAGTTGGGGAGGAGGGTGTTATGGGTGGGAGGTGAGGATGGTTATGATTGGGGGAGGAGTGTTATGGGTGGGGAGGGGGTGGGGAGGGGTAATATGGGTGGGGGTGAGGATGGTGTGTGAGTTGGGGGGAGGTGTTATGGGTGGGGGGTGAGGATGGTGTAGTGAGTTGGGGAGGAGGGTGTTATGGAGTGGGGGTGAGGATGGTTGTAATGGTTGGGGAGGAGGGTGTTATGGGTGGGGGGTGAGGATGGTGTAGTGACTTGGGGAGGAGGGTGTTATGGGTGGGGGTGAGGATGGTGTAGTGAGTTGGGGAGGAGGGTGTTCTGGGTGGGGGGTGAGGATGGTGTAGTGAGTTGGGGAGGAGGGTGTTATGGGTGGGGTGAGGATGGTTGTAATGACTTGGAGGAGGGTGTTATGGGTGGGGTGGGGGTTGAGGATGTTTATGAGTTGGGGAGGAGGGTGTTATGGGTGGAGGTGAGGATGGTGTCGTGAGTTGGGGAGGAGGGTGTTATGGGTGGAGGTGAGGATGGTGTAATGACTTGGGGAGGAGGGTGTTATGGGTGGGGGGTGAGGATGTATGTGAGTTGGGGAGGAGGGTGTTATGGGTGGGGGTAGATGGTGTAGTGAGTTGGGGAGGAGGGTGTTATGGGTGGGGGTGAGGAGGTTGTAATGACTTGGGGAGGAGGGTGTTATGGTTGGGGGTGAGGGGTGTCGTGAGTTGGGGAGGAGGGTGTTATGGGTGGGGGTGAGGATGGTGTAGTGAGTTGGGGAGGAGGGTGTGTATGGGTGGGGGGTGAGGAGGGTGTAGTGAGTTGGGGAGGAGGGGGTTATGGTTGGGGGGTGAGGAGGGTGTAGTGAGTTGGGGAGGAGGGCGTTATGGGTGGGGGGTCAGGATGGTGTAGTGAGTTGGGGAGGAGGGTGTGTATTGGTGGGGGGGGGGTGAGGATGGTATAGTGAGTTGGGGAGGAGGGCATTATGAGTGGGGGGTGAGGATGGTGTAGTGAGTTGGGGAGGAGGGCGGGGAGGTGCGTGCGGTATGGGCGGGCACTCGGCTGATGGTGTGACTTTGAGGCATGTCGGGAAGCCTCGGTGTGGACCCTCTATGGGCAGGGTTTGTGAAAAGAGAACCATGTGGCCGACTGGACATAGGAGCCTTACCTGGAAATGTGAGTGCAAACCTACCTCTGCCACACTCCCCCTCTCCTTCACCACGACCACCACAACCACGACCACCACAACCACCACAACCACCACCATCACCACCACCACCACCACCACCACCACCACCATCATCACCACCACCACCACCACCACCACCACCATCACCACTCTCCAGTGAAGCACACGATGGCCAAATTGGTAGAGCACAGCCTTCCTGTGTGGAAAGTAGAGACTTTGAAAACTGGCCGAGTAAAACCAATGACAAAATTGATACTTACCGCTACCTAGCTGGCGCTCAGCATTACTAGGATAGAGCAATGGGAAAAATATATTATGTTGGTTAGCTCAGTATAAGGATAACATGACTGAGTGAGATATCTGGTCGTGGTGACGTTGGCCTGGTCTTCCAGTGAGGCAGCACTATTAAGTAACCATGAGTGCGCGCACTGTCGCAAGTCGGTACCCATCCGGCTATGACCACATATGTTGGTAGGATGTAATTCCCCAACAAACAAGCCCTCATTTGAGTGTTTGGCTGTTCCAACTTCTGCTTTCTAGCATATTCAGGAATATGCGACGGACTGGCGAGCATTTGCTGAACATGTGTTATCTGAAATCCTTGTCATGGCACCAATGGCAACGTCATGTCGATCGGATAACGGGAGCACTATGATTCACATCTTAAATTTGCATAATTCAATTAATTTTTCAAGATAAATATATTAGGTTGATTTGCTGTAATCTACTTTGCCTTGCTTTTGAAGTAACTTTTATTTTATAGTTTTAACTTTGGAGATATTTCATTTTAAAGCACTTCAAATTATTTGTGGTGTGCACACCGAAAATGGGTTTTGTTTACCCATATCTTAGCATAGAAAGCATGGCACAGGAACAACAATAAATGTTTAATGAGTGCGTTATTATCTAGTTTGTGTATGTAGGGTCATATCTATTTGAGCGCTTTGATTTTTTGTGGTTAAATGTCATTGTTTTAATCGGAGTATGCGGGTGTAATTCATGTCACACTGGATGCAGTAATTCAGCAGTTGCTGACATTGTTTGGCCACACTGACTGAACTCCCCTGAGTGTGTCGGTTATTACCAGATTGTGGCAGTTGAATGTCGGTCTAATCACACATTACTGCGACTGAGTTAGAGAGTTTGTAGTTTGGTCTGCGGGATAAAGCCGTGGGAGGGGTGTGTTGTGTGTGATGGATGAGGGTGGGGGTGTGTGATAAAATATTATCATGATTCTGTAACTGTAAGCTTCTGATTGCCGAATGAGTTGAGCGTCCGTCTCCCGTTTGGTTAGATCGTGCTATTCGAATCCACGGATTTGAACCTTGGTCGAGTCAAACCAATGACTTAAAAATGAATACTTGTTGCTCCCTAGCCAGGCGCTCGGCCTTATTAGGATATGGCAAGGACTGGTTGGCTCAGTGTTAGGATAATGTGACTGAGTGGGATATCAGGTCATGGAGCTGATAGCCTGGTCTCCCAGTGGGGCAGCACTATTTAAGTCGCCATGAGTGCATACTGTCACAAGTCGGTACCCATCCTGGATGTCACCTTAGATGTTGGCAGGATGTAAAACTCCAACAACCAACCAAATGTTTCTGTAAGCCTCGGGCAGGTGATTTGGGTTGCATTGGAGATAGATCGATGGACGTGATTGGATTACAACGTAGTCGGAGCATGGCATAACGGGTAAGATGTGCCATTGAGCTGAGTGGGTGGGGTGGGTGGGGGTTACACATGGGTGAAGTAAAACAGGCTCATAATGGGGTGGGGGTTACACATGGGTGAAGTGAAATAGGCTCATAATAGGGTGGGTAGGGATTACACATGGGTGAAGTAAAATAGGCTCATAATGGGGTGGGGGTTATACATGAGTGAATTAAATAGGCTCACAAAGGGGTGTGTGGGGTTATACATGAGTGAATTAAATAGGCTCATAATGCTGTGTGTGGGGTTACACATGGGTGAAGTAAAACAGGCTCATAATGGGGTGGGGGTTATCAGAGTGAATTAAATAGGCTCATAATGGGGTGGGTGGGGGTTATACATGAGTGAATTATATAGGCTCATAAAAGGGTGTGTGGGTATACATGAGTGAATTAAATAGGCTCATAATGGGGTGTGTGGGGTTATACATGGGTGAAGTAAAACAGGCTCATAATGGAGTGGGGGTTATACATGAGTGAATTAAATAGGCTCATAGTAGGGTGTGTGGGGTTATACATGGGTGAAGTAAAACAGGCTCATAATGGAGTGGGGGTTACACATGAGTGAATTAAATAGGCTCATAAAGGGGTGTGTGGGGTTATACATGAGTGAATTAAATAGGCTCATAATGGGGTGTGTGGGGTTATACATGGGTGAAGTAAAACAGGCTCATAATGGGGTGGGGGTTATACATGAGTGAATTAAATAGGCTCATAAAGGGGTGTGTGGGGTTATACATGAGTGAATTAAATAGGCTCATAATGGGGTGTGGGGGGTTATACATGAGTGAATTAAATAGGCTCATAATGGGGTGTGTGGGGTTATACATGGGTGAAGTAAAACAGGCTCATAATGGGGTGGGGGTTATACATGAGTGAATTAAATAGGCTCATAAAGGGGTGGGGTTATACATGAGTGAATTAAATAGGCTCATAAAGGGGTGTGTGGGGTTATACATGAGTGAATTAAATAGGCTCATAATGGGGTGTGTGGGGTTATACATGGGTGAAGTAAAACAGGCTCATAATGGGGTGGGGGTTATACATGAGTGAATTAAATAGGCTCATAATGGGGTGTGTGGGGTTATACATGGGTGAAGTAAAACAGGCTCATAATGAGTGAATTAAATAGGCTCATAATGGGGTGTGTGGGGTTATACATGAGTGAATTAAATAGGCTCATAATGGGGTGTGTGGGGTTATACATGAGTGAATTAAATAGGCTCATAAAGGGGTGTGTGGGGTTATACATGAGTGAATTAAATAGGCTCATAATGGGGTGTGTGGGGTTATACATGGGTGAAGTAAAACAGGCTCATAATGGGGTGGGGGTTATACATGAGTGAATTAAATAGGCTCATAAAGGGGTGTGTGGGGTTATACATGAGTGAATTAAATAGGCTCATAATGGGGTGTGTGGGGTTATACATGGGTGAAGTAAAACAGGCTCATAATGGGGTGGGGGTTACACATGGGTGAATTAAATAGGCTCATAATGGGGTGTGTGGGGTTATACATGAGTGAATTAAATAGGCTCATAATGGTGTGGGGGTTACACATGGGTGAATTAAATAGGCTCATAATGGGGTGTGTGGGGTTATACATGAGTGAATTAAATAGGCTCATAATGGAGTGTATGGGGTTATACATGAGTGAAGTAAAACAGGCTCATAATGGAGTGGGGGTTACACATGGGTGAATTAAATAGGCTCATAATGGGGTGTGTGGGGTTATACATGAGTGAATTAAATAGGCTCATAATGGAGTGTATGGGGTTATACATGAGTGAAGTAAAACAGGCTCATAATGGGGTGGGGGTTACACATGGGTGAATTAAATAGGCTCATAATGGGGTGTGTGGGGTTATACATGAGTGAATTAAATAGGCTCATAATGGGGTGTGTGGGGTTACACATGGGTGAAGTAAAACAGGCTCATAATGGGGTGGGGGTTACACATGGGTGAATTAAATAGGCTCATAATGGGGTGTGTGGGGTTATACATGAGTGAATTAAATAGGCTCATAATGGGGTGTGTGGGGTTACACATGGATGAAGTAAAACAGGCTCATTATGGGGTGGGTAGGGATTACACATGGGTGAAGTGAAATAGGCTCATTATGGGGTGGGTAGGGATTACACATGGGTGAAGTGAAATAGGCTCATTATGGGGTGGGTAGGGATTACACATGGGTGAAGTAAAATAGGCTCATTATGGGGTGGGTAGGGATTACACATGGGTGAAGTAAAATAGGCTCATAATGGGGTGGGTAGGGATTACACATGGGTGAAGTAAAATAGGCTCATAATGGGGTGGAGACTTGGAGGTGGGTTATGATGTCAGATGGTGCAATGCGTCCTGATAGGATTGTAGATGGTGGGGGTGGGGGGGGTAGAGGGGAGCTGAACTGTAATTTACCGGGTTTATTGGCAGGAAATGACACCGGTGCCACTGAGGGTTATCAGAGCGAGGCTCGACCTGAAACCCTTGTAGGATACCTCTCGACGCCAGCACATAAAAGCCTCCCTGCCGCCCTCCCTGCTGACCACCCTCCCATTCGCCCTGCCGCCTGATAAACGTGATGGGTGAATCATAGCGCGGCTGCAGATGGCTGGGTGGGCACTGAGGCGGGCGTGGAATGCGCAGCGCACACTATTAGACTTATCTATTCTGTTATTATTCTAATATAATATATTTATAATGATATACAATGTATGTTTGCTTATTGTTTAAAAAAAAATGTATATCCAGTATAACCCCGTTAAACCAAGCTCGGTTAAACCAAACGATCGGTTAATCCAAACTTTTTTCCACGGCCCGACAAAATACTACCAGTTATCATATAAAAAAAGTCTCATATGACCTTATAACCATATGAAAGTTTGGTTTAACAATACTGGAAGTGGCCTAGGGCCCGACGATTTTGTTTGGATTAACCAATAATTTGGATTAACTGACTTTGGTTTAACCAATTTATTTATATGATAAATGGTAGTATTTTGCCAGGCCACCGAAAAAAGTTTGGATTAACTGATCATTTCGTTTAACTGAGCTTGGTTTATGGGGTTGTACTGTATATTGTAATTTATATGTATTATGTATATATTATATATATATTATATATAACATAATATATAATATACACAGACTTATACGAGAACCGGTGGAGGTGAGGAGGGACACAGGTGCCACCACCTATACAGATTTGAGTCTTATGGAGTATACCGTTATAATAATAATTCCCTTATGTATCTTTATACTTGCATAATGCACTATACATCAAATAGATATCGTTATAATCTACTTCACCTTGTTATACATATATACATGTGCAAAAAATTGAACCATCTGTGGGAAAACCACCACATACCCACACAGGAGTTCGGCGGGACCAAGTGCTCCTTAGCCGCTGCTGTATTGGCCACTCGCGGCTTACACATGCTTTTCTGTTCAAGGGGGACCCTCCCCCTTAATGTATTGGGTGTAAGTCCCCACTTACAATCAAACACATTTGATTAAGTTGTGTCGATTTCTTGGCCCTGCGCCAACAGTTTTACACTGCAAGCACCATGCACAACCTTTTCACAAAAGTAAAACAAAAAAACATGTTAGCCTTTTTAAGGGCAGCTGGTCTATATCATCACATATAGTCCATTAAACCAATTAGATCAATTAACAACCTTTAACTTTTATCTTAATTCTATTTCCTTTAGCCAGAAATTATGTAACTGTGAGCTTTCTAAATCCACAGTGTACTGACACAAAATTGATTCTGTCTTTTGCGTTCTGTAAAAGCGATGGTTGAATCAAAACCAAACAGTTCTCATCGTGAATATGGCCTATGCTGCCGACACGGCATAAAGAAACCACCAATCAATCAATCAATATATATACACACATATATATATATATATTTTACCTCGGTATACAGCCTCAGGCTAGCCTCAGGCTAGGGAGAAGGAAGCACATCCGGGTCCAGCAATTAGCATAAACAACTCACGATTGGATTACGTTTCGTTGAGTTGCTCCCGCAAATTTAGTCTACACACAAGCTAATACGCAGTAAGTATATTAATAACTGTGGTTAGTTTACTTATGATGCATTATAGCATCAATGTGGAAAGTTCAGAACTTTCTTTGGTCCTTTTTGGACTAGTTTATTCGGTTATAAAAAACCAAGGATAGAACGCTTTAGATTCCTTGATCGAAGGAACGAAACCGATACTTAGCGGTTCTATCAACACCCGTGTGACATGGGTAGAGATGTGGGCTCTGCCTCATCTCCTGTGGAAATTCTCTCGGACTCTAATAGAGGGTGTTGTTGGAGATGCTCCTGGGTTTCTTTTATAGACTCCCCACAAACTTTTTCAGGCGTTTCTCCGAGTTTCGTAGCATTTTCTCCAACCTGCTGGCGCAATAGTCACAGGAGGGAGAAGTGTGCGGAACAGAGGGATGGGCGAGCCGATACACTGGTCCCGACCCCGCGTGAGATTTGGGCTTGACCCACAATCTACGCCAAAAATTTAGCTTATTACGCCTGTGTTAGAACGGTATAAACACGTTCTCTAACACCACTAGATGTACAATTAAGTTATAAACAACAAGATTGTCACATTTAGAAATACCGGGACTGACCAATCATTTTGTTTCAGATCCCGATGGCCACGAAGCGGAGTAAGCGCGTTGCAGCAGCAGCAGAGGGACGCGCTCCGAGAGGCTCGGACGACGAGTATGACTCCTCACCGGTGTTGTCGGCCATGCCCTCACCACAGCGCGGGGCGCATATCCACTCCGATGCCGAAGAAGAGACAATGCCTGCGGGCCCCACAGCTCCAGATTGGGAGTCTCGGTGGGCGGCTATGGAGAGTCACATTCTGTCTCTCCAACCACCGCCGTCTCGGAAACGCCAAATGCCGGCTTTCCACGACGAGTCTGACTGGGAAGATTTCTCAGAAACAGACTCAGCGATTGAGCCTAGGGCTCCTCCTCCTCCTCCTAAACGGAGGAAGAAGAAGAAACAGGTCAGTTCTTCGGGTGACGATTTCACCAAAGAAAGGAACAAGACGGGGCTGCGCAAAAAGCGCAAGCCCAAGTCCAAGAAGAAGAAGAAGAAGAAAGATTCTTCTTCCGATTCCTCCCTGGATTCCACCTCAACGGAATCGGACTCAGACACACAATACGAAGGTGTCTATGCTGCCATCGGTGGCAAAGTGTCTAAAAAGGTGGAGAAGCCGAAAGCTAAGCGGGTGAAGACCACCACGCTTAAGCGCGAGACCATAAATGGTCATTTCCGCACGTTCAAACCTGCGGAAATCATCTCCAAGCTAGATGAACTGACGGGCATTAAAGGTGTCCCCAACTCCATCATCAAAGAGATGGACAGAGATGTTAATATGACGGAAGACCGTAAGAAATTCGAAAGTGTGTTGCACGTAGTGCATAAGGCGGTGCTCGGTACCCTGACGGCCATCACTCCGGTGGCAAATAGGATGCAAAGAGAAAGTTCGAATGATCCTGGATTTAACAACCCTTAATAAAATGATCGAATATCGACATTTTAAAATGTTCTCGCTCGATACGGCACGAGATCTGATTACACCAGATGCGTGGATGGCTAGTGTTGACTTGCAAGATGCATATTACACGGTTCCCATAGCGGAACAACACCGGAAATTCCTCCGCTTTCTTTGGGATGACCAACTCTATGAGTTTACCTGCATGCCAAATGGCTTAGCTTGTGCCCCTCGTTTGTTCACTAAACTCCTAAAGCCTGTTTTCTCAGTTATGGCGCGGAATGGTCACATAATGTTTCCTTTATAATGGCGTCCTTTATAATGGCGTCAACACAAATTGATTGTGGCAACGCAGTTTTGGATTTATGTGCATTACTCACTAAATTAGGGTTTTATGTACATCCACATAAGTCAGTGCTTAAACCAACAAAACAATTAAAATGTTTAGGGTTTATGCTTGATACACGGTCCCTCACAGTGTCGATAACAGACCAGAAACTAACTAAGTTTATGACCACAGTGACCCAGCTTCTTAAGTTACCGAAACCTAAGATTAGACAGGTCGCAGTCCTTATCGGAATAATGATATCTTATGCACCCGCTATTCTATACGGGAAATCCCATATTAAGTCTCTAGAAATAGATAAAAATTTAGCGTTAGCACGGACTAAAGGCAATTTTGAACGAAAGATGTTTATTTCTGCAGAAGGGTTACAGGATATTGGATGGTGGATGCAACATATAGCAAATTCACCCAATCCAATCCGCATGGCGGAACCAAATACAGTAATTACCACTGACGCTTCGCTAGAAGGTTGGGGAGCCCATCGAGATGGGGTGGCAACAGGAGGTAGATGGCTAGCTAATGAAAAGTCAGACCACATTAATGCGCTAGAATTGCGTGCTATTTATCTCGGGCTACGTAGCTTAGTAAAGATAACTAAATCACAAGTTAGAATACTAACTGATAACACTACTGCTATGGCATATATCCGTAACAACCAAATCAAAGCCTTGCAATCAGTTATCTAAACTGATTTGGAACTGGGCACAGGCTCAACAAGTCTGGCTGACTGTAGCGCATATCCCAGGGTCCCAAAATACACTTGCAGACCATAAGAGTAGAAAATTCCATGACCATTTAGAATGGTCCCTCTCTACACCTTTGTTTAACGTCATTTGTGCAAAATGGGGTACACCTAAAGTTGACTTGTTTGCATCACGAAACAATAACAAGTTGCCCTGCTATGTTTCTTGGCATCCCGAACCGGATGCTTGGAAAGTTGATGCATTTGCTATTACCTGGGCAAATAATTATTTCTATATTTTCCCACCGTTTAGCATTATCAGCCGAGTGGTGAGAAAAATCAGCATGGAGGGGACACACGCCATACTGATTGTGCCCGATTGGGACACGCAACCTTGGCTGCCAGCAGTTTCACAACTGGCAAAAGAACATATACGATTCCCAAGAAAAGCCGGGAACCTAACGCACCACGGACCGCTAGTGGTTCACGGCGACGTGTCAGCGACACCCCTATTGGCATTCCTTTTCTAAGGAAACAACTACAGCAATTTGGATTGGATAAAATTACTGAAGACAGGATAGTAGCCGATGCATGGAGGCCAGGAACTGTCAAAATGTACACAACATATTTAAAGAAATGGGGTGTACATTGTTTGCTAATGAAAGTCAAGCCAACAAATCCAACAATTGCACAAGTAGCCCGTTTTCTTCGTTCTCTAGAGGATGAAGGACTAGGGTTTGGGGCGGTCAATGCGGCCAGATGCGCGTTATCAATTATCTTACCCAGAATTGACGGAGATACAGTTGGTAAACATTATGTCCTACATTATCTACTTCGGTCAATTTATCAAAGGAATCCTCCAAAACCAAAGTATACTCGCTTTTGGGATGTTTCTATAGTATTTAAGTTGTTTAAGGCTTGGCCTCACAACTCCTTGTTAGATATCAAACAATTAGGGTTTACGGTCGCTGTCTTGTTACTCCTAGTAACGGGACACAGAGGACAAACAATTGTTGCATTAACATTAGATGGATTAGAGATAGACAAGAAACAAGCTACGTTTGATTTAGCACAACTGCTAAAATCGAACAGATTAGGTGACCCTTTATCTACGGTTCACTTAGACTATTTCCCAGAGGATCGTAAATTATGTGTTGTTTCAGCCATACGGGCTTATATATCCAAGACCAAGAACTTACGTGCATCACAACAACTGTTAGTGAGCTTCATAAAGCCACATAATGCAATTTCAAGAGACACCCTTGCCAGATGGACAATCACGGTGTTGAAATTGGCTGGAGTGGATACGGGCAAATACTCTTCCCACTCAACCAGAGGTGCCATAGTTTCCAAGGCACGTTTGCTCGGTATTTCTGTAAAAAGAATACTAGCGCACACAGGCTGGAAGACAGCTAAGTCGTTTGCAAAACATTACAACAAACGACTAGAAAAGCCTATCGGCATTGCAAAGTATAGGTGAGAACACAAACTTTGTATGATACAATTACTAATACAATGACACATAAACATGTTATAATAAGAATGAATGATATTAAGGATAAAAATGAATTATGTAAAAGTCTCCCTACCCTGAGGCTAGCCTGAGGCTGTATACCGAGGTAAAATAGTATAGTTATACGAGTCTTACCTGGGTATAGATGATGGATAACTCCTGTTTTCCCGAGGTATAAGCCCACCACACCCTACCACGTCTATTCCGTTATTGTATCTTTACGTGAAAATTATATTATCCATTGTATTGAAAGATCATTTTTATCCTGAATAAGTAGGTAAAGATTGCTGGACCCGGATGTGCTTCCTTCTCCCTAGCCCACGTATATCCGAGGCTTATACCTCGGGAAAACAGGAGTTATCCATCATCTATACCCAGGTAAGACTCGTATAACTATACTATATACAAGGCAGGAAGACTGGTTCCCACACTGCATCGGCGACATGTCGCGAACCCCCGCAGGTGACTGCGCTTGGAAGTCGCCAATGTCGGGAGTTCTTCATAGTGTGCGCTCAGCATAGATTGGTAGAATGGGCTGGACGGCTTCTACCCATATGTTTATGAGTGTTTGAGTGTGTGAATGCTGCGTTCGCGTGTTTGGGCGTGTGCGAGTGTGTGTGTGTGTGGTGAAGGGGAGGGGCGTGTGTGCGTGTGTGCGTGTGTGCGCATGTCTGTGTGTCGCTGTGTTGCTGTGTCCGGTAATAACAGGAAGTAGTTTGGAAATGGCGCGTGGGCGCGGGCACCCTGCCCGTGCTCGATGTGGTCAGTAGTGCACGGAAACGGGCGCCTTCCCCTGGCGGCCTCAGCGTCAACGTAAGAGCAGGCCTGCAGTTGAATGTGACCCGCGTCTATAAAGCTGCAAAGCATCCATAAATCTCACCAATCCTTTCCCGGTGTATTATTCATGTTGTAAACGCAGGAAGCCTGTTGACCGGAAGGATACGGAGGAGGGTTGGAAATGGCTGCAGGAGTGTGGAGAGTGGGAGAGGTGTTGGTGTGTGTGTGGGGAGGGGCAGGGGGCGAGTAGGGAGGCGGGATGGCTGCCAAACACTGGAACCACCCCCACCCTCCACCCGCCCGCCAGTTGCAAGCCTCTACTTGATGTATGTGCTTTAGACGTCGGGGCCTGGCAGGTGTCCTGGGGGTTGAGGACCGGCACAAATCACCCTGTCGCCCCCCTCTATTCCTCCCCTCTCCCCCTCTACCTCCCCGTCCCCCCTCCCCCTCCCCCTCTCCCTACCCTATCCCCCTTCTCCCTCCCTCTCCCTACCCTCTCCCCCTTCCCCCTCCCATTTCCTGCTCCCCCTCCTTCCTCTCCCCCCATCCCGTTTCCTTCTCCCCCTCATACCCCCTCCCCCACCCCTTTCCTCCTCTCCTTTCCTAACCCCGACCGTGATTACCCCCCCCCCCCCCCCCCCCCCCGTCCTCCACCTGCAGCTAGCAGGACGACGCAAATAGAGACAGATGGCTGCGACTGCGGTGTGCTATCTGTCAACGACTGGCGTAAGTGAGTGGGTGGTGACCTAGCGGACAAGACGCAGCCCTCGTATTGGACACAGCGCATGCATGGCTGATTCGCATCTTTGGTCCTATAATGCGGGCCTCTAACCAAGCAGGCACCAGCTGTTCTAGTCTGATGCTGATTTTTTTCTGGTGCCAGTTCCACTCATCCTCGGAATGCATGACGGAATGCAAGCTACGCTATCAGTCGGCCCCTGATTCGCTTTTAATTTTATGTGATGGGTCATTCTCTGAAACCGGGCGCTAAAGTGTGACATAAAAACCCAAAGTGAATACCTTCCAAATAATAGCAGAAAACAATCCAAATATTAGCAGAATCCATATTCATATGGAGGTTTACATGTTGTGCATGTCAGAGTTGAGAAAAAGCTATTTGACTTTTTGATTTTGTCATATACAAATTAAACAATATGTTAATAGCACTTGTGTTACATGGAAATCAAAGACATATCCAGACCATCACTTTCACATACACAATAAATCCAAACAAGATTTTATTGATTACAGTTTCGCAAATAAGATTATGTCTTACAAGAAACAAGTCAAAAAAAGGTAAATGCATAGTGTCAATGTCTAAGTTTCACATTTGCACTTTAGCACAAAATCACGCAAGCATACTTTTTATATTTTGTGGGATAGATTAAATACATATTTTATTTCAAATATACTTAGCATACAGAGGCATAAAAATCATTTGACTTGGTACAAACAAAAGAAAGAATTATCACCATCGTAACGTGGAAACCAAATATATGCTACCCAGTTTTAGAGCATGACCCTTATATAGACGCGGGTGGGCAGTGTAAAGTCCTGGTCACATAGCCGTTAGTAGACATAGTTGAAAGTAGGTGAACATAGTGGAGGGTAACGTGGCTCAAATGTTGTGTAACTTTGTTAAACTACGTTGAAATATGTTAAGGTATGGCACCTTTGGCCACCGAATGATATGGATAAATACGTTACGGTATGGATGCTGGTAGGTGCAACTACTTTCAACTACGCTAGCCTCCACTACGTTCAACTACATTAAACTATGTTAGCCTCCACTACATTCAACTATGTCCACTAATGGCTATGTGGCTATGTGACCATGGCATGCGAGACGTGGAATGGCCATGGTTTTGTGTGGGTCAAAGTATGCCAGTGTACACTAGAGTATGCTAGAGTATGGTAGAGTATGCTAGAATACGCTAGCGTATGCTATAGTTCATTAAGAGGTACATTCTACTACGTTCGAAATTCAGCCTCTAACATACCACTCTTTTGAACATGTCCAAAAATTAAATCGGAGATCACGGCTCACCCACGTTATTTCCAAGTTAACATCAAGGACAAGTACGGATGCCGGTACGTTCAACTACGTTCATCTGCATTCAACTACTTTCACCTACTTTCAACTACGTTAGCCTCCACCATGTTCACCTACGTCCACTAACGGCTATGTGACCTGGGCTTAAAGTAGACCAGTAGAATTTAAATCTTACTGGTTACGTCCGACTGAGAGCCCCTTATCCTGACTACTCATCAGCTTAGTTGAAGCCCAGCATTAATATCATACCTGCCACGTGACTAGTTAAAGTGTGTTGGTGGATATGGGCTTGGGCGGGTTGGAGGGGTAAGGGGATTGGCAGCATACCAATAATGAAGCTTTTCTGTAGCGTTCCTTTTGGAGTTGTGATAAGAGCTCATTGTGCACAGATTAATAAGTACCATCGGAATAATATTGTCGTGGGGGCGATGAAAATGGGAAATATTGCGCCTAGAGCGGGATTCGAACCCACATCTCTTTGCATTCCGGGCCAGTGTGCTAACCATTACACCACCTAGGCTCCCTGATATCAATACACTCCCCACGCCTACCTGTCTATGTGGTTACTTGCCTGAGAGGTCAGTGCAGACCACTACACTCGTCCCCCTGGAATTGTAAGTCTTGTAATGCTTACAATTACATACAACAGGCAATGCACTAACACATAATACACAGGGTAGGTTCAACAACCATACAGCCAAAGCTTGTACAGGATCCTGATCACGGCAACCAGTGTCGTGGGGGTGATGAAAATGGGAAATATCGAACCCACATCTCTTTGCATTCCGGGCCAGTGTGCTAACCATTACACCACCTAGGCTCCCTGATATCAAACACTCCCCACGCCTACCTGTCTATGTGGTTACTTGCCTGAGAGGTCAGTGCAGACCACTACACTCGTCCCCCTGGAATTGTAAGTCTTGTAATGCTTACAATTACATACATACAGGCAATGCACTAACACATACATACACAGGTAGGTTCAACAACCATACAGCGCAAATTGTACAGGATCCTGATCACGGCAACCAGTGTCTGGGGGTGACGAAAATGGGAAATATTGCGCCTAGAGCGGGACTCGAATCCACATCTCTTTGCATTCCGGGCCAGTGTGCTAACCATTACACCACCTAGGCTCCCAAAACACTCCCCACGCCTACCTGTCTATGTGGTTACTTGCCTGAGAGGTCAGTGCAGACCACTACAATATCAAGGGTTTCATGTGACCCTTCTGGACTCAGATGTGGCGAAGAAGAAGATCCATTGGGTGTGTCTAAACTGGGTGTGTCCTTTGTTAAAAAGCAGGAAACTTGGGTTGCTTTGTAGTGAAGTGTGATATAGGTGTTTCTCATAGTAGGTGCTGTGTTGGGCGGTGTTTTATTGACACATATATATATATATACTTATATATATACATATATATACATATATACACATATATATACATATATATACATATATATATATATATATATATACACACATATAATATATCCATATATGTACATATATATCCATATACATATGGTGGTACAGTGAGTGGCGGTTACGGTGTGAAGCGGTTGGTGGCTCCACGATCGGAACTGAGATTGACTGGGCTGGAGCAGGAGCAGCAGATGACTAGTCCAGACTCCAACAGTCAGTGACTGGGTCAGCGCTGGGGAGCAGGAGGGATATTCCAGGCTATTATACTCGCATAATTCTTATACAGCATATATACACATAGGCCTAGTTATACATACACACATATGTATATTTTACCTCGGTACTACGCCTCTGGCTACTCATAGCCCAGGGAGAAGGAAGCACATCCAGGTCCAGCAATTAGCATAATCAGCTCACAGCAGGAGGATGTGTTGTGAGCAGCTCCGGCAGTTTTTCTAGATTTACTACAAAACCAAACAGGTTAGTATCTTTCAAACTCAATACGTTGGTTTAGTTCATGTTAGCATTCACATACAAAGTTTCTTGAAACTTTTTGATAAGATATTACTGTTTTACAGCTTAGTTTTGATTGTAATTGGCATGATCGAAAGAACAATGTTTCCATTGTTTGGTTATTAATTATGCCGCCCATTGCTGAACGGAGAGATGTTTGGCAGCAGCCAGTTACATCATTGGGGATTCATTCCCTGGGTTTCAATAAGATTCCCCATTTGTGATTCTCGTTAAGGCATACCTCAGAGTCCTATAGTATTTTCTTCAACTTGTTGGTGAAAAAAGCCACAGGTGGGAGAAGTTTATAGGGAGAAGTTGTATTGTGTGGGAGGGCACCGCTACACTGGTCCCTACCCCTCGTTAGGATCGGTTGGTTACCCATACCGTTATCCTGCGACTGTCTGTTAGCCATGCCCCTGTGTTAAAAATTGATTTAACGCCATAAAATACACACCTAGTATAATTATACTCTAATTATCAGTGTGGTATTTCACCAAAGAGAATGCCTAATCATTGTTCTTCTTTTTACTCACAGTCTCAGAGCCATGGCTATGAAGCGGAGTAAGGCAGAGGCAACTCACACACTCAGTTTGGTCGAAGACGCCACACCACCTGCGTGGGTACAAAGGTTGCTCTCCCCAGAACAAAGGGATTCTGAGGAGGCAGGGGGGTACGATACTGGCCCCGGCCCCGCAGATAGGGACCTAGACGAGCAGGTTGCCAGGCTAGTGAAACAGAAGATGGAAGAAATGTTACCATCTAGAGTGGGTACCTCAAAGAAAAGGTGAACCAAGGTTCCGCAAGACTTTGATGAGTCGGAATGGGAGGACTATTCGGAAGATCAGGCCTCAACAGATGATGACTCAGAGGAGGAGGTGTTTGTGTCTGCACAGAAGCGCAAACACAAAATACGACAAGTCGCAGTCTTGATAGGAATAATGATAGCCTATGCACCAGCTATCTTATATGGCCAGGCCCATGTAAAATCCTTAAGAGATAGATAACAACTTGGCACTGACTCGCACAAAATGAAATTTCGAGCGGCCTCTGATAATTTCGCCAGAAGGCCAAAACGATATAATTTGGGCCAGAAGCCTGGAGAGTAGATGCATTTTCATTAATTTGGAATAATAAATTCTATTACATATTCCCCCCATTCAGCATTATCAGCAGAGTGGCCAGGAAGATCAAGATGGATCACACCTACGCAGTACTGATAGTACCAGCATGGGAAACACAACCATGTGTAATAAGTCAGGACTCGGCCATCTGAACCCCAACATTACTATGTTCCACAGGCGGGTTCTGACAACTGTATGTCAGTCCCCACCTGTGATTACTCTCACAACTCATAAGGAAGAAAGGAAGAGAAGTCGCGCAAGATTGACAGTGAAGAGGTTGTGCTTTATTGGCATCAACTCCTGTTCACTGGGCTGGGTGTGCTTGTCCAGCGGTACCGTGGTAACATGTAGTTGTCAACAGTTACAACAAACATATAGCAAAGCTTCTCCCCTTCAATTGCACTCTTTCTGGTGCATGAAGGGAACATTTCAATAATTATTAACTGTCTCTTAAGTATGAACATCACATCACAATCTCGGTCGCTATGTGCTATCACATTTCCATGTAGTCGCTTATGTCACAAAGCAAGTGGGCACCCATTGCTTATCTGTTACATAACAAGGGTACCCAACTCCATCGCCTGAGAATAATAATGTTCTTTGCCAATATATAAACTGGAACCGAAAATCCGTACATATTTTTACACATGGCTAGCAGCAATAACATCAGCAGCAAAAGACTTGATGAGCTTCCCAAGGGAAAGGAACAACCTTCAACAAAAGGAACCCTAACAGTGCATTGAGACATGTCGACAACACCCTTTTGGAATTCCTTTTTTAAGGAAACATTTAGAACAATTTGGATTAGACAAAATAACAAAAGAAAGACTAATATCACATGCCTGGAGAAAATGAACAGTGAAATTATACACAAGTTATTTTAAGAAATGGGGCCTTCATTGCCTTCTCAAAGCAGTGAAACCGTTAAAACCTACAATAGCTCAAGTGGTACGATTTCTAAGAATATTAGAAGTTGAAGGACTAGGATTCGGAGCTATTAACACAGCGAGATGTGCCATATCCATTATTCTACCAAGAATAGATGGACAAACCATTGGGAAACATCAGTTAGTACACTGGTTGAATAGATCGGTGTACGAATGAAACCCACCCAAACCTAAATACAATATGTTTTTTGGGATGTATTAATAGTATTCAAGTTATTCAAGTCATGGCCTAGCAACAGACATTTGTCAATGAAACACCTAGGATTTAAATTAGCAGTTTTATTACTGCTAATTACAGGACACAGAGGCCAAACAATTGTGGCACTTTCACTAGATGGACTAGAAATAGATAAGGATGCAGCTACATTTGATTTACAGACATTACTTAAATCAAATCATAAGACAAGAAGACATTTTAGCCTTTTTAGGGCAGCTGGTCTCTACCACCTCATATAGTTCATTTAAACAATTTTCATCAATTAATTCTTATATGTATTTTATTTAATTATATGATTGTGAGCTTTTTAAAATTCATAGGTGTCTATTGACACATAATTGATTGTATGCTTTTACATTATATGTAAAGGCAATGGTTGTATAAAAAACAAACAATTCTCACCATGAATATGGCCTATGCTGCTGACACGGTGTAAAGAAACCACCAATCAATAAATCAAATCGTACAGGGGACCCACTGTCCACAGTACACGTTACTAGGATAAACGGATATGCTTAGCTTCGGCCATTAGGGCTTATATATCCAAATCACGCTGAATCAGAAATTCCACACAAGTACTAATCAGCCTTATACGGCCACATAAAGCTATCTCGAGAGACACTCTCGCAAGGTGGACTATCAAGGCGCTTAAACAAGCAGCAGTCAACACCGGACGCTACTCGCCTCACTCAACGCATGGAGCCATGGTCTCCAAGGCAAGACAATTAGGAATCACAGTTAAGAGAATTCTTGCACACGCTGGGTGCAAGACAGCTAGATCGTTTACAAAACATTACACCAAACGACTGGAAAAGTCAAGCAGCGTGGCGACACGCGTACTCACCAACTAGAAGCAGGTGAGAAACTACATTAAATTATGTACTCATATATATATAGTATGATTACAACATAAAAGGATAAAAAATGAGATTATGTAAAATTCTTCATGGGCTATGAGTAGCCAGAGGCGTAGTACCGAGGTAAAATAGTATAGTTATACGAATCTTACCTGGGTACAGATGATGGATAACTGGTGTTTTCCCGAGGTACTAGCCTCGGATAGTCATGGGTCAGGGCCCACCCACCCTACCCACCCACCCTACCCACCCTACCCACCCTACCCAACCTACCCAACCTACCCAACCTACCCTGCCACAACTATCATGTTTCGCTAGAACCAAATTGAGAACACTATAAGTATCCATATAGAGTTAAATAATTTTTTATCCGCAAAACTACGTAAAAGATTGCTGGATGCGGATGTGCTTCCTTATCCCTGACCCACAACTATCCGAGGCTAGTACCTCGGGAAAACACCAGTTATCCATCATGTGTACCCCGCTAAGATTCATATAACTATACTATATATATATCTATCTATATATTATATACATATATATATTTATGTATATACTTACTACTCACTAGGTGTCTTCTGTTGAAGTTTAAGCCGTACTTACTATTTCTAAGAGGTGTTGACTCAAGGAGGCGTTTGTTATTTCTCTTTGGTCAATTTTCATTAAATTTGGTTTATTTATCAAGTTATCAAGTTAACACATATGCAAATGAAATGCTATTTGAGGTGAACCTTCCATCCAGGTAAGATAGTCACCGCCTGGCGTATTTGTCATTTCAATGTCATAATTGATTATCGTTATATTTCTATACTATTTAGAATATCTCAATACATGCTTCGTACATGACAATGGCAATGCTTTGACAATGATCTTATTTTTACTCTGTCGACCTTTCAAATGATATGAGAGCAACAATATAACAACAGAGAATGCATATCAACTAGCAACTCAAAACGGTAGTGTTCAAGAATTTGTTTGACAAATATACATATCAATATATATCATAACTAAAAAAGGGTTATTTTTATGGCTGCTTCCAGATCGTACCACTGCTAAAAGTTTCTTTCATCGGCAAACTTGTTGTGGGAAAGGTGGCGGGCAGGGGTATTCGAGGAAAGTGTTTAATATTGATATTTTATTCTATAAGAGGTGTTTCTATTCGGGACGTGGACTTGCATTGCACAGTTCATGGTGTATATAGGTTTGTTTTCAATGCTTCATAGATACGCCGCCAGGATTGGCCCAACTGGCCCTATTTTACTAGAGAGTGACGGCGTTTTGTTGGTAAACCCGGTGACAGCCCATGGTCCCGGTTGGCACCGGTCAGTACCAGTGAACATCCGGGACGGTTGCCGGCCGGTTCCCAGCCTATGCATTAACGATGAGGCGGGAGATCAGCGTGCAGTGTACATTTGTCACGTGACCAATGGCCCTTCTGGGAGACGGTGTATGTATGTATGTACAGGTAAGTGTGTGTGTGTGCGTGTGCAATCCATGGGTAGGGTCTGTGGTTGGAGGGGTAGTTTGTGTGTCTGGTGGGAGGGATTGGGTGTGGTGGGAGGGTTATTTGTGGTGGGAGGGGTTGGGTGTGGTGGGAGGGGTTGGGTGTGGTGGGAGGGGTTGGGTGTGGTGGGAGGGGTGGTGTGGTGGGAGGGGTTGGGGGTGGGAGGGGTTGGGTGGGTGGAGGGGTTGGGTGTGGTGGGGGGTATCTGTATAGTGGGAGGGTTGGGTGTGTGTGGTGGTGGGGTGCTATGTGTGTAGTGGGAGGAGGATGTGTGTAGTGGGAGGGCTGAGTGTTGTGGTAGGGTGTGTATGGTGGGAGGGGCTGAGTGTGGTAGGAGGGTGTGTATGGTAGGAGGGGCTAATTGTTGTGGGAGGGTGTGTATGGTGGGAGGCGCTGAGTGTTGTGGGAGGGTGTGTATGGTGGGAGGCGCTGAGTGTTGTGGGAGGGTGTGTATGGTGGGAGGGGCTGAGTGTGGTGGGGGGGTGTCTATGGTGGGAGGGGCTGAGTGTGGTAGGAGGGTGTGTATGGTGGGAGGGGCTGAGTGTGGTGGGAGGGTGTGTATGGTGGGAGGGGCTGAGTGTGGTAGGAGGGTGTGTATGGTGGGAGGGGCTGAGTGTGGTGGGAGGGTTGTGTTTGGTGAGAGGAGTTGAGTGTGGTTGCAGGATTGTGGGTGGAGGGGGTCTGTGCAGGGACGAAGGAAGGGGCATTAGTATGGAGGGTGGAGAGGGCGGGGCTAGGAACAGGAATAGATGGGCACAGCGCCTATTCAGGGATGTGGAGGGGGGGGGGATGTGGAAGGTGGGAAGCAGCGCAGAAGGATGGGGGGTTTATTTGTTTCGTTTGTTTGTTTGTTGTTGTTTTACGTCATTGCAATACGGTCATATCAGGCAGTGTACCGACTTGTGACGTTGTGCACTCATGGTGACTTTATAGTGCGACCCCACTGGGAGATCAGACTGCTGGCATCATGACTCAATATCCCACACAGTCTCACATTATCCTGATGCTGTGCTGACCAGTTCTTGTCCTATCCTATTAATGCCAAGTGACAGGCTAGGTAGCGATAAGTATCAATTTTATGAGTCATTGGTTTGACTCGGCTGTGATCCGAACTTCCGAAGCTAGTGCTCTGCGGATTCGGCCAACGCGTCTAGTGAAGGAGGGGGAGAGGAGGCAGACCGTGGGTGGGGACGGGGCGGAGGCTAGGTGGTGGCAGTGTGCGTTACGTGTGTGTGTGTGTGTGTGTGTGTGTGTGTGTGTGTGTGAGGGGGGCAGGGCAGAAGGTAGGGGGAGCAATCGATGGGGGTCAAGTTAGCACCGATCAGTTCCAACGTCCCTCACCCCCTGTGCTGTCTCCGGTGATAAGCCCAGCGATAAGTCCAGGTTCACCGATTATCGCCCGTCTATCGGTGTTGTGTGATAGATGCTTGGCGCAGCTCTGAGTGGTCACGTGCACTCACTGATCCTTATCTGCCGGGATCACCCAGGTATCGCTAACTCACCCTGTGCATTCACGTCAGGCGTAGATAGTGTGACAGTTTACAAACATCCGACTGTCAGCTAGGGCATGTGTGACTGTATTAATGTGACAGTTTACAAACATCCGATTGTCAGTTAGGGCATGTCTGACTGCATTAGTGTGACAGTTTACAAACATCCGATTATCAACTGGGACATGTGTGACGACTGTGTATTTAATATGAGCAATATCCATGGGACGTTAATCCACAGTGCATATCTATATGAAGTATTGTCTGAGGTGGGAAGGAGCGCAGGCTATCAATATCATATGTATTGTAAGCTATGAGTGCATGCAAATTAAAGTGCTACATCTCTCTCTATTTATATATAAAGCTGCGTTTGATACCAGAAATCGGGCAGGGGTGCCCTACTGCCCAGGATATCCAGTACCTAGTTCCATTTTGATAATATTCATATAAACTTTATTTTATATTACATATATATTCTGATAAAAGTAGATTACACTGTGTTTTATAAAACACACACACACACCTATATATATATATATATATATATATATATTATATATATAATATATATATATATATATATATATTCTGGTCATTTTCTGACGAACTAGATTATAGGTTATATAATGTGTATATAAAAAGAAATCCAGGGAACAGTTGTGTGGTCACTGTCTGACGTAATAGAGTGTATGTGTTGGAGAATATACTAAATTGGTTTGGATGATCTTTGGTTATTCATACTCATATAATAGATTATATATTTGATATATTATGGGGGGAGCATTTGTCTGGTTATTGGCTGATGAAACAAGGCATATGTGTTGGAAAATACCCTAAATTGGTTCGGATGACCTTTTCTTATTCATATTCATCCTCATATAATAGCTAGTGTATATATATATATGTTTTATTTAATCTAAGAGCAGTTTTCTGGTTATTGCCTGACGAAACATAGCATATGTTTTGGGACTGCTGATGGGACAGTGTGGAGGTGTTACCCTCCCCCCCCCCCACCCCGACCGGGACGCAATGTATGGACCATAATCGTTGTGCTTCTTTTATTTTTAAAGAAGAAAATAATAAATAAAATAAATGATGGCTGTGTGTTACATGTATTCTGTCCTCTTTGCTTCATATAATGGACTTGTCGCCCGGCTATGGTGCATGGGCAAGTCGACGTGACTGCCATTAAATGAGTTGACCTTCAGACATAAATGAATTAACCTACACAAACACTAAACACGCATTAAAAGTCTAAAACTTTAAATGACTCTTTGGAAAGTACACATGCAGACTCCTATATGTCGTCAACAGTCCCTTGCACCCCCTATTAAGTATTAATACCCTCCTCAGGGAAATAGCATAGCAAAATAGTTATGAGAAAAGCATTAGAATTGTCTGCAATATACTGATATGCTATACAGCTCCATATTCCCATATTCAAAATTCTGAAATCTGAAAAGCTCCGAAAACTGAAAGGTAATTTTCGTACATCATATAAATAAACTAATACTATTTGTAGTCTTTATTTACCCCACTTAGTGTCAATATTTATCTGTCTTTACTGCAGTATTAATCTTCGATTATAGGGTGATGACCCGGACTCCACTGGGGTCTAGAACCATGTGTGAGTACATGTGTATAAATGTGTGTATATATAATTATAATGTAAAGTTATGTCTTTATTATCCATTATGGAGACTTGGTGCTTTTTAAATGTGCATCAAAAAATGGTTTCAGGTGTATTTAGCCCGAGGTCCCCAGTCATTGAGAGCCATGTATGTAGTATTATATTATGCCAATTTATATAGTAGTAGTAGTACTAGTTCCTGAAGATGTCACATATCATTTTAACTTCAAAATGATAGTTTTATCGTTTTATTTTCGTATACGTCTATAAAAATATGTGTCATTCACATCAAAACTCTTCAAACCATAGGCTTCTGTTTCTTTGTTTGTTTGTTGTATTTTTATGTTTTAGCAACATCTAAGGTCATATCAGGACGAGTACCGACTTGTGACAGTGCGCACTCATGGCGACTTCATAGTGCTGCCCTACTGGGAAACCAGGCTGCCAGCACCATGACCTGATATCAAACTCCGTCAGTATTATCCTGACACTGAGCCAACCAGTCCTTGTCCTATCCTAATAATGTCGAACGCCTGGCTAGGAAGTGACAAGTATCACTTTTTAAGTCATTGGTTTCACTCGACCAGGGTTCGAACCCACGGTCTACCAACACAGGAGACGGATGCTCTAACTCATTCGGCCATCCCGTCTGGTCCCGTAGGCTTCACCAGTACCAATAAAATTATTCGTTTCTGTGCAGCAACAAATGCTTAATAAGCGCAATGGTATACATCTAAGTTGGGCGTGTTAGATCAAACTTTGGTTTTGAAAATATGATGCTTTCATCGGACTATGCAGTTTGTCTATCTACCCATATCTCTCTAATTATATAGGAGCAGCATGAGAAAAAAGACTACATGTTTTATGGGCAAAAAGGTCTTATTCTTTATAGAGGTTTTCCCCCACTAATCAGCCCTCTAATGGCAGTGATAAGAACTAATGTTGAGAGTATCAGCGCACTGCCCAGCATGCTCTGATGAAAATGTCTTATAGAAGATTTCCACCACTAATCAGCCCTCTAATGGCAGTGATAAGAACTAATGTTGAGAGTATCAGCGCACTGCCCAGCATGTTCTTATGAAAATGTCTTATAGAAGATTTCCACCACTAATCAGCCATCTAATGGCAGTGATAAGAACTAATGTTGAGAGTATCAGCGCACTGCCCAGCATGCTCTGATGAAAATGTCTTATAGAAGATTTCCACCACTAATCAGCCATCTAATGGCAGTGATAAGAACTAATGTTGAGAGTATCAGCGCACTGCCCAGCATGCTCTGATGAAAATGTCTTATAGAAGATTTCCACCACTAATCAGCCATCTAATGGCAGTGATAAGAACTAATGTTGAGAGTATCAGCGCACTGCCCAGCATGCTCTGATGAAAATGTCTTAAACTAATCAGCCATCTAATGGCAGTGATAAGAACTAATGTTGAGAGTATCAGCGCACTGCCCAGCATGCTCTGATGAAAATGTCTTATAGAAGATTTCCACCACTAATCAGCCATCTAATGGCAGTGATAACAACTAATGTTGGTAGCAGCGCACTGCCCAGCCCACTCTGAGGAAAATGTCTGCCGGCAGTGGTAAACATTAATGTTGCAGTTGGGATATAACTGTGTATGATCCATGATAAAGGTCTATTTGAGATCCTTCTGACAATTACATGAACTTTTAAGCGAACAACATGTATAATAATGGAAGTGGTTGACCAGTTTTGACATGCGAAGTGTGCGTGCGGTAATGGCTACGTCATCCTGCAGCATGTTCTGGTCATGGTGCCGCCAGAGTGCGCCAGTGAAATGTTGACCCCATTAACAACACGCATGCGCTCCGCCCAGCAGCAGCATACCGAGCAGGCAGGCAGGCTGGAAGGACGGAAGGCTGGCAGGCTGGCCGGCCAGCAGCAGCATACCGGGCAGGCAAGCAGGCTGGGAGGATGGCAGCTGGCCGGGCAGGCTGGGAGGGTGGCAGGCTGGCCGGTCAGCAGCAGCATACCGGGCAGGCAAGCAGGCTGGGAGGATGGCAGGCTGGTCAGACAGCAGCAGCATACTGGGCAGGCAAGCAGGCTGGGAGGAAGGCAGGCTGTCAGGCTGGCCGGACAGCAGCAGCATACCGGGCAGGCAAGCAGGCTGGGAGGAAGGCAGGCTGACCGGACAGCAGCAGCATACTGGGCAGGCAAGCAGGCTGGGAGGAAGGCAGGCTGGCCGGACAGCAGCAGCATACTGGGCAGGCAAGCAGGCTGGGAGGAAGGCAGGCTGGCAGGCTGGCCGGACAGCAGCAGCATACTGGGCAGGCAAGCAGGCTGGGAGGAAGGCAGGCTGGCAGGCTGGCCGGACAGCAGCAACATATTGCACAGGAAGGCTGGGAGGAACACAGGCTGACAGGCCGCTTAGCACCAAGCAGTGTAGCAACCTGGCGGGGAAACAAAAGAAGATGGCTGCTGAGGCATTGCTGACGGCCAGTCTTTGTTGGTTTGTGTTTATTTAGCGAGGCCGGCTTCTGCTTGTTGAATACGTCATCACGGCTCCGCCGGAGCCTCGGCCAGAACACGGGGAGGGTCCATAAATAACCACCATCTCACGTCCAGCCACACACACCACGCACATCACACACCGCAGACACCACGCACACCACACACACCACGCACACCATGCACACCGCACACACCACACACACCACGCACACCACACACACCACACACACCACACACACCACACACACCATGCACACCACACACACCACGCACCGAGCACTAACCAGAACCACTGGTCAGCCCTGTGTAATACCAGCCGCTGACCCCTACCGTGGAGGAATCCATCAACCTGCTCCGGTAGTGGAGGGTGCTCCTGTGAACCCCCTCTGTGTGGGTGGGTTGGGTGGGGGTGGGAGTGGAGCTAGGCTGGTATCACTACCAGTGCTTTGTCTGTCCTCTTTTTTCTTTTCTTTTAGTTACCAACTCTCTACTCTCCCCTCCCCTTCCCCCTCCCCCTCCCCTCCTCCCTCCTCCCTGCTCCCTCCGCCCTCCTCCCCTCTCCCTCCTCCGTCCTCTCTGCTCGCTCCTCCCTCCTCCCTGCTCGCTACTTCCTCCTCCCTCCTCCCTCCTCCCTCCCCCCTCCTCCTTCCTCCCTCCTCCCTCCTCCCTCCTAACGCCGCCCTGCTCCCCTCACCCTCCTCCCTCCTCCCTGCTCGCTCCTTCCTCCTCCCTCCTCCCTGCTCGCTCCTTCCTCCTCCCTCCTCCCTCCTCCCTCAGCCCAATACCCTCCTCCGCCCTGAACCTCCTCCACTGTGTCATGGAACATACCTGCTACCCTCACCTATGCAGCTCCCATATCCAGTTTTTACTAGAAGCCGCACCGACACCACACTGCCCACAAATCACACCTACACAGCACACAACACAATTATTTTTATTTGACTTTTTTTACTAATCACAGCCAATTTTGAAAACACACCGTCATCGTGTATACTCTAAATACCACACTTAGTTTCTCTATTGGCGGTTCTTAATATGTTTACTATACATTCTTTGATAAAGCGAGGGCAATTTCAATCGGTGAAAATTTGTCTTCTCCGCTCCTCTCGATTCTTGGCCTATCCAATAACAACATGCGCCAGGCTAGGTAGCGCCAAGTATCAACTTCCTAAGTATTTGGCTAGACTCTGCCAGGCATCGAACTCACGAAGCGGATGCTGTACTGCCCGGGCCATTTCGTCCGGTTTATGCTTACTAATAAAAGTAGAACTCTGCCTGTGTTTGCAGTAAAAGGCGAGGTCGTGGTGCCGTAGCGGCTCTACCCGTTCGTGACCTGAATCGTCGCCCATAATGCAGAGTTGTGGAAGTGAGCTTTACGCCACAGTCACGCACCAGGTGGCGCTTGGTCGGCTTTGTGGTAGTGATGACAGTGTTCACTTGTGGCAAAGGCCAGAACGCCTGTCATGCCTTACATCATGTATAGGGGAAGAGTACTAATTATAGGTACAGTTTGCCTTGCCAACCGGAAACAAATTCATACAACTAACCCATTTCACGATGTTTATGATGAGAGAGAAAAAACTTGAAATGGAAAACATTTCTTTGGTAACCAACCCACATAGATATTGACTGACTGCTCGGGGTTGACTCCAACCCATCGATTGTACGTGCCGTGGTTGTTAAAGATGCCGCCAGGGGGGAGTGCGTGAATTATCATCTGGAAAGATGCCTGGTCGGCCATCTTTAGTCGGGCTATGTGTGATGTATGAGACGGCCCCGGAGCGTGCTCCCGCCGTCAAGAGCTTAGTTTGAAAACGCCCGGTCAGTGCGCCGTGCCCTCGTTAAGCCGGCCTGCCCCCTGCCGGGCCCCGCCTCGCGTATAACTCGTGCCCCCGGGTAAAGCCCCGTGGCTACCTTCCACCCTCCGCCCCGAACCGTCCCGCACCGCCCCGCGCCGTCCCGCCCCGCCCCGCCCCGCCCCGCACAGCCCCGCGCGCACCGCGCCGCCCCGCACAGCCCCGCCCCGCCCGCCCGCCCGCCCGCCCCGCCCCCGCCCGCCCACACTGTTCCGCACTGCCCGCACCGCCCGCCCTCGCCCCGCACCGCCCCGCCACACCCCGCACAGCCCCGCCCAGCCCCGCACGCCCTGCACCGCCCCGCCCGCCCCACACTGTTCCGCCTGCCCCCGCACGCACCGCACCGCGCCGCCCGCCCCACACTGTTCCGCACTACCCCGCACCGCCGCCCCGCACTTCCCCACCCCGCCTCGACCCTCGCACGCTGCTGCTCACGCAACGCGCCGCCCGGTCCTGTTCTGGTCCACGCCGCCCTGTCCTCTTCTGCCCTTCCCACCCCGCAAGCACACCGCGCCCCGCCATCGTGCCACCCTGCCCTCTTCCGCCCCACACATCACCATCCCGCCCTCCCACGACCCGTAAGCACACCACCCCGCCCCGCACCGCACTGCCTCACACCGCCTTGTCCCACAACACCTCACAAAGTCCTGCCTCTCCGGCACCGCCTGGCCCCGCCCTCCAGCCTTGCAACGCAACGCCCATCTCGGACACCGGGGGTCGGGCGGGTCGAGCCTGGCAATGGCCCCAGGACCCCCGCCGCCATCCATCTCACTCCTTACTGAGGGGCCGCACCCACCCGCCGTAAGCCAGCTGTCGGGCTCATCCCACGCCCTTATCTTCCCGCTGGGCCGAGGTGGAGAGCAAGGATCGGGGCGCACGGCGGGTCAGTCGACCCACCCGATACCCGCCTGATTGCGTCGGTCAGTCACTCAGCGACCGCCGTAATCTCGGCACCCGGGCGTGAACTCGCCATATCCCCGGCAACCGAGCTTCCACGCTGGCAGATCTGCGGTGAATCACGGGTCGATGGAGTGGATGGATATGATCCAGGGATGGGAGACAAGGGAAGGCACCCGGCTTCCCCTCCATTCCACGCTTTGTCACACCACGGTGTATGCGGCACCGCCAGTATGCTGACGCGAGCTGCACCCTGTTACTGACCTATGCTCAATTCTTTGAGATTCCTACCGTACACCATCTTTCCGCTCTGTACTCCCCTCCCCCCATATCCTACTGTCCACTGCTCTTCTTCTTCTTTCCCACCTCTCCCTTCTCCTTTCTCCCTTCTCTCCTCCCCCTTCACCATCCCTGGCATGTACTTATCCCCCTTCCCGACTTCTACCTCTTCACTTCAACCTAAACCATCATCCCTATTCCTCTTCCTCACCTCCCACTCACCTCAGTTTTACTCTTCTCCCCCCCCCCCTCCCGTTCCCTTTCCTCTTCCCGTCCACCCAATCCTGCTCCCGTTCTGCTCCCATCCTGTTCCTTTCCCTCCTCTCTGCTGCTCCATTCCTGTTCTCTTTCAAGTCCCCTCCTATCCCGTCACCCCTTGCTCCCCTCCTACTTTCATCCTGCTCCCTCTTTGTTCTCTTCTTGTTCATTTCCGGCTCCTGTTTCCCTCCTCCTGTCCTGTTCCCTTTCCTCCTTCCGTTCCGCTCCTCTCCTGTTCCCTTTCCTCCTTCCGTGCCGCTCCTCTCCTGTTCCCTTTCCTCCTTCCGTTTCGCTCCTCTCCTGTTCCCTTTCCTTCTCCCCTCCCGTTCACCTCCTCCTCCTCCTCCTCCCCTCCTCCTCCTCTCTTGCTCCCCTCCTGTTTTAACCTCCAGCTCCCCTCCCACTCCCCTCCCGCTCCCCGGCTGCTCCCCGCCCCCCCCCCCCACTCCTTACCCCCCTCAGCTCTACCACCGTTACTACTGCAGCGCCGGGTGACCAGTTCACATTGTGCGGGGTTCACGGCCTTGTACGTGTGCGACACTTCCGGTAGTCGGGAACACCATTGCGTGTCCGATGGGCTTAACCCATTCACAGCGCCACCTATTAGCCCGCCACCTCATTAGTGTCGCCACATATTAGCCTACACTGTTCTAGGCACCGCATAGAAATTGTATGTTTTCCATAGTTACAGGCTTTTCAATATACACAGTAAAGCCTCTCTAAACGACCGACCATGGGACAGACTTTAAGTGGTCCATTTATGGAGGAGGTCGGTTAAGAGAGTTAGAATATCCTTACAATGGTATTGTTCGGACCCAAATAAAGTGATCGATATAGGGGAGTGATCGATCTGTGGAGGGGTCGGTATAGAGAAGATTTTACTGTATACCTTTAGCACAACAAGGGTGGAATCTGCCACTCCAATGTCGACAATCTGAATGTTATACAATTATTTTTTAATTAATATATATATATATATTTAGCTGTGCTATGTTTAATGTGAACACACCCTCCGCATACCTGCCAACTATTACGATTTTGGCTGAATAATTACGATTTTTTTATTCCCATTCCGCCCTACGAATTATAAACATATTATTCCGCTTTTTCAAAATCAAAATCTTCTTGTGTAAAACTCTTCCAATATTCGAGAAGGCAAACACCTTTCTACAGAAGGAGGAGCCATGTATACATGTAGTTCATAGTGTGCTCTGTGAACAGTTTTCCGACATTGCTGTTCGCTTCATCAAGCCAGAATGCATATCAGGAGTAAAACAGCTCCACGCCCTTAAAATCTCGGAACGAACATTTTTCCGGGGGGGGGGGGAGCATGCCCCCGGACCCCCCTAGAATGCTTGCGCGCCTCGCTTCGCTCGGATGGATTTCTATTATTAGGATTTTCGTTTAACAAAAGTTGGCAGTTATGCCTCCGGCATTATCACAGTATTACGTCCACATGTGTGTGATGGAAGCGACAATACTTTACTTGTGAAAATAGCATTATTGTTATGAATTGAAATAACCAAGTTGACTACAGAAATATAAATACAGGTGAGGTCCTCATATGGCGCCCTTCACATTGGGTGTTATCACATTATAAATCATTACAATGCTCTATGAAGGCTCTGTCAAACTGCATAAGCATATGTCGATGTATGTGACACAAGCTGTCATATGGGGGGAATTTGTAACATGCCCAAAAATACTACTTATGCCAAATGTACCCATAATTTGTCTCAGACTACACAAGTGGGCTGTTAACAAATACTAGTTATGCCAAACGTACCCATAACTTTTCTCAGCATACACCAATGTGTTGGCACACAATCACATATGTTGGCATATGCTGATGCAATAGACTATATCACGGTTCCGACTGCGCATGCGCTGAAAACGGTGTTGGGAGCAAAGCAAAGGCGTACGGCCATTGAGTTTTCCAATATGCGCAGTGAAAAACTTCAGTTTTATTCAAAATTAATAGAAATCCAAAACCCTAACCTTATTATTTTAATATAATCTTTTTGTTAAACATGTTTTCTATATGTGTTCCAAGCGGTTTGTGCCTAGGTGGTGTGGATATAAATAAAAACATGAATAAAATAAGTAAAACTGACTCTCGCTATGGCTCTAACACTAGTCTAAGTGCCTAGATTTTTCTAAATCTAAATGCACATGGCATAAGATGTACTGATTATATTGATATAAATGCAATGCTGGATACAAAATTAATATCTTAATTTATTATATATATTTTTTTAGTTGGTATCCTAGGTTTCAAACAAGAGCTGAGATGAAACTAGCACATTTCATAGCTGCACCCAGTGTATTAGCATGTGCCATGTGCTTCTGGGGGGGTTGTTTTGCTCTGACGCATCCCACAATGCACCCCGCCGCTGGAACCGTGATGTAGTCTATAGGGGCACAGCGTGACAGGGCCTTTGAGCAAATGAAATCACGTATAATGACTAACTTCCATTACTAGTGAAAAGACAGGTCCACCATCCCTTATCCGGAAACCTCCTTGTTGTCAGTTGTATTTCAGAATTCAGAATTGTTCGGATCTCTTGAAGGTATACCCCATATATGTGTATATATATTATGTATATACATATATATATACATACATTTATGCATGAGACTCACACATACCCCAGCACCCTATAATTAATTATTAATATTGTAGTAAAAACATATGACTACTCACACTAAGTGGGATAAATAATGACTATAATATATTTATAAGCTGTACGAAAAAAACTACTTTGATTTTCAGAGCTTTTCAGATTTTAACATTTAGGATATTGGGTTATGGACGTGCACTGCTTTTTGTAAGATAGACGGTTTTATGTAGGGGTGCCTTGCTGTAGGTGGCGCCCCCAATGGGTTCCCCAACCACGTGTCACCATTACCCTACCGGGCGCGGCAGTCGTATCGGTAGAGCGCGGGCCTCCAGTGCAGAAGGTCGGGAGTTCAATTTCCGGTCGAGTCAAACCAATGACTTACACAATACTTGTCGCTTCCCATCCAGGCGCTCTGCATTATTAGGATAGGGCAAGGACACTGGTTGGCTCAGTGTCAGGATAATGTGACTGGGTGGGACATCAGGTCGTGGTGCTGTCAGCCTGCTTTCCCAGTGCGGCAGCACTATAAAGTCGTCTTGAGTGCGCATTGTCACAAGTCGGTACCCATCCTAATATGACCTTAGATGGCGCCAGGACGTAAAACTCCCAACTTCCGAGCACGTTGCACATGCGCCGTGGCTCGTGGGCAATGCCCCGAATCGCCGCTTCTGCACAAACGGACCATCCCCCACACCTCAAGGAATGTGAAGACAATTGTGCCATGTGCAGGCCTGCCCTGGCTGCGAACAGTCTTAACGTATCCTGAAACGTTAAATAGGTCATCGGGACTGATCCCAGTTCCCCAGGTATTCTGAAGGCTCCGTCCCCATCCCCGCTGGTATCTGACGAAAGTGATACTCGGTCCAAAACACCACGCATAGTTCCCTTTCTGCACACCTGGCTATGGGAATCTCTAGGACTCTCTCCCAAAACTGTATAGTTTTAGACCTACGCACATTCAGCACCATGCCCCAGTCATGGAATTGAAAGTCCCCCCTCATCAACATTGAGTCTGAAGTGGTCACCTGCGACTTCCTCAAAAGTCCCCTGAAAGAGCACACGATGGCCGCATGCCATGCTACATGCACTCTGTTACATGTTAGTTCAGACAAAATCACCCTTAACATCTCCACAGGATGGGCCTAGCCTTCCGTGGCTCGTCCCCTTTAGAGTGCCTAATACCCTTTAAGGTCGATGATAGTACAAAATTTGTGTAGTCAATAGGGGGTTCACAGTTCACTCTCAAGAATCAGGGTAAGCAGTGGTGACATATGGCGACCAGGCAGCGGAAGCTGTTGCTGTCGCCACTATCGAGTAGTCCCGTTCTCGCAGGTATTAGACGTTTACTCCGGCACTTTATATACGTATAATATTATTATGCTCCTTATAAATTTGCCTACATACAAACAAAGGAGAGAAGCGTACTTGATATAGGATGGACAATCTTTATTGCTCGTCTTGGCTAGTAATAGATGCCAAAGGAGGCACACCTGCGCCTCCCTCCAACCCGAGCAACGTACGCCTTGAACTCAGCACTATATTTCCTGTTTGACCTACTCTAAAGAAAATTGAAAATACATTAGTTTTACTCTCCCTTCTCTCCACTCACCCATCCATTTTCCAAACAACAGCTGCCAGCTACAGTCCCAGCCTCAGACCCCCCACCTCAAACCCGACCCCACCCTGACCTCAGCACTGACCCACTTCTCACCCAACCTCAGCACTCTCCCTGGCCCAGTTCAGGTGCAGTGAGTCTACAACTCTCCCCCCACATATCTGGTTATATAAACATAAAAACTAAGCAGAGTTGTACTTGGAGAGCATTTGTCTGAGTATGGTTCCCGTCGCCACGAGGTATTCCGGGCCACTTTAAAGCCAGCTAAACCTTCCCGTGAGCTCGTTCCCGCCTCCCCACTCTTCTCCCCGGCTGTCTCCCGGCGCGTCCTTCCGCCCACTGCGCGCCCTCTCTGCACCCGCGTCTCTCACCGCCTAACCTCGTCACGTCCTCCCGGAACCTCGCCGCCCCCCCCCCCCCCCCCCGTCCCCAACCGAGCCTTCTCCGCTGATACCCGGCTACCTCTCCCCGCCCCCTCACACCTTGTCCCGGTGTCACCGCCTCTGGCGCCTTCCCGCCCTCGTGGCATCCTCACCCGGCCCTTTTCCCGCCTCACCCCCGCCCCATTCCGCCCAGGCTGCCTCGGCGCGAACCCGCGCTCCACCCCGCCTCAGGCTCAGCTTGCCTCACCCTAACCCCTCCAGCTCACCCTACTCAACCCCCGCCTCACCCTGCCTCTTCCCGCCTCAACCAAGTCACGCACAGCTACACCTGACCAGCTCCAGCCCGCCTCGCCCGCCCCCCCCCCCCACCCCCATCACCTCACCTCGCTCCACGCTTTCTCTTCTCCATCTCTATCCAACCCGTCCTGATATGACCTTAGATGTTGCTAGGACGTAAAACAACAACAAACAACAACTATCCAACCCCGTCTCGGATTGGCCCCCCGCCCCCGCCCCGCGCCCGCCCCGCCCCGCCCCGCCCGGCCCGCCCCGCCCCGCCCCGCCCCGCCCCGCCCCCGCCCTGCCCCTGCCCTGCCCTGCCCTGCCCTGCCCTGCCCCTGCCCTGCCCTGCCCCGCCATGCCCCCCCCGCCCTGCCCCGCCCTGCCTCGCCCTGCCTCGGCCAGTTCCACCCCGCCCTGCTCTGCTCACTCCCGTTCCGCCCTGTCCCGCCCTTCCCTGCCCGGCCCTTCCCGGCCATGCCCTGCGTGCCTTGCCCTATCCTGTCGAGCACCCGCCCCGCTCCACCCGCTCCTCCGCTCCATCCCCCGGCCGCGGCCTCCGACCGCCCCTCCGGCCTACAATGGGTTTGTCGCAGAAAGGTTGTTTGCCTAAAAGCTTAATGCGCGACCGTGCGCGCGAAGCTGGTCGGCCATTAGCGCGACTAGGATTACGCGCGCGGGCCGCGGTCACAGCCCCGGGCTGGCTCTGATGACGAACCGGACCTTTCAAGTTTCAGAGCAGTCGGCCGCCGCCGTGTCCCCCTATGAAACATGTATCGGCCGTCAGGGGCGTGACCTTCACCGCAGCGCGCCAAGGTCATTTACGTGGGGGTAACTCTTACAACGCTGAGTTGTCCTCCGCTGTCATTGATAGTAAGTGGGTGGGGGGGGGGGGCATGTGTGTGAAATGGCTGTTTTAGTTTATCTGTAGATAGTTTCTTTTTGTTTTGTTTTCCAGGAGATTCATTGTGGAGGGGGATGATTTTTTTTCTGGTTAAATTTGGTTGTTGTTGAATAAATTACAGTAGATAGCTCTGTTTGCGCATGTGTGTGTGTCGGTGTGTGTGTCAGTGTGTGTGTCATTGCGTGTGTCACTGTCAGTATGTGTGTATGTGTGTGTGTGCCGTGTAGGCGCGGTAAAGGGTATGTGCTTGTATTTGTCATTGGGTTGGGAAAACATTATATGTGTGATATAGTGCATTATGTGAATACAAACAAATCAACTATTCTATTGTAAAGAAAGGAGTGAACGCCTTTAAGAACATTTCTACAACCTTAGTAGCTCTGAATTTAACATCAGATTCAGGAAAGAAAGATACCAGTGGTCTTCCCACAAGCTGTATGGCCCCATGGCCACCACCTACCTTGACCTTTGAGTGCACTGTCAGTAGGGGCTGCAAGAGTCCCGATACGTTCGATCAAGTCAATTACATAACGCCCCTCTGTCTGACCCGTCTAATAGGGGAACAGACTTGCCATACGTTTTTAATGATCTATTTCGTACCTCTCTCTGTCTATGCTCAACCTGCAATAGTTCACATGCTTCCCTACGTTCTTCTCTATCCCCCCATAATTCTGTCCTGTCTCTAAGATCAGATAAACGTTCCTCATTTTCTTCTTTAAGAATTTCTAGCCTAAGTGCCACAAATTTAGACCATGCTTCAAACGCTCCCTTTTTTAGCAGAATAGTTGCCTAGTGTATACTGACCTTGAAACCAAAGTTGAGACTCATCATGCAATAATTGTGTATTCCTACGCTCATCCCTCCGTGTCAAGGTTAAAGAAAAGCCGAAAGTAGTCCCGTAAAAAAAAAAAAAATTTTAGTGGCGATGCGAGGCTTCAATGACAGCACGTTACAGACATACCATCAATAAAGTCTAGCGGACCTTCTAAAATAGTAGTATTGTCGGAAATAATCGTCGACAAACCAAATTCTGAATAAATTTCAAACCCCCACAGAGTCGAAAAATAGCAGAAAAAACACTACCTACACAACACACCAAACAAGCAGTAGCCAACAAGTTCTCTCTTTTTAAATCAACACCGTGTCAATAATCAACGTGGTCACTACCCATTGTGTCAAATACCCAACATATTACTAACCGTATCGTGTTGATAACCGTCGTGGTCAGCAATTATGCAAAGGCTAAGGCTTGAATCTGTGGCCGTGTAGGCAGGCTATGGTGAAATCAATACAGACAAACAGAAAGGAAGAGTATAAAGTGTAAAGAAGAAGAGAGAGTCAAGCCCTCTGGTTTATTATTTATATGGTTACATGGGTTCATTGTAGAGTATCACCCCAATGGGAAACAAGCATTCACCCAATGGGAAACAAGCATTCATGGCCCTACCAATAGGGATCGAGCATTCCTGGTCCCCATGGATACCAGTGGTATGGCCCCATGGCCACCACCAACCTTGACCTTTGAATGTGGTGATCCCTATTCCAGCAGAGGGGGTAAGCCCTGAGTGTACTCACACCCAGACCTGCCAGCACCACTATGTCTATTTACATCCCACTCAGGCACCACCAACCTATACATATATATATATATGCATACATGCGCCTGGTCATGTACACCGATCAGTAATAGAACATTTGCATTCCCCCTATGCCGAATATTGGAATATTTTACACTATGTTATATTCAATGCCTTATGTACGGTTTAACATTACATTGGCACTCCATTTTTAATCTGGTCCGTGTGTTTGTCATTAGAATGGGAATGCACTATATGCGTAATATAGTGAATTATGCAAGGATGAAAGATCTCTAAAGGCCCTGTCACATTATGGCGTATGGTGGGAGTGTATTGAAAACCTACGTAAAAGCTGCGTGTGCCGGCCTATCATGACCTATGGTGACCTCTCGGGTGGTTTTGAGCGTATGTGGAACCTATGAGGAGCGTACGAGGAGCGTATGAGGAGCATATGAGAGCGTACTGTGACATTTTTTGACAGTTTTGATTGGCATATGGAACGTATGCGTAGCATATGCGTAGCGTATGCGTAGCGTATGCGTAGCATATGCATAGCATAGCATATGTGTAGCGTATGCGTAGCACATGAGTAGCATATGAGTTAAGATCGATGTCGAGACCTATGGCATACGCTTGGAATATGCTGTGCATATGCTGTGCATACGCTAGGAGTACGCTCCCATACATAACTCGTAGGTTATGCGTACGCTACATATGCTAGAGATACGCCGGTGACGCAAGTTGAGCGTATGCGTAACCTACGCTGGTGCACCCCTAGCGTACGAGGAGTGTACACCGGCGTATGAGTAACGTATGAACCATATGCTCCCATAGGTCGAGATTTTTTTAGCATGCACAAACAAATTTGGACGGACGGACAGGAGAAAGCATATGGCGGCGTACAACGGCATACGCCGGCATAGGCCAGCACATGACGGCGTATGCATAGCGTATGCGTAGCGTATGCGTAGCGTATGCGTAGCATATGCGTAGCGTATGCGTAGCGTATGCATAGCGTATGCCAACGTATATGACGTAATGCACCTACGCCGCCGTACGCTCCCGCAAAAAACCCTAATGTGACAGCCCCTTAACCAAGAACGACTTAGATACGGGCGATACAAGAGTCACAACAAGGATAGTTTAAACCTGACTTCCGGTATTTTTCCGGAATTCTTTGACAGTGCTAATCCTATGGGAGGAAATCCCCATTTTCTCAGAAATTCGCCATCGGTGTAATAATCTCTGCTTGATTGATTCCGCTTTTTTTGTAGTAGACCACTTTCATCCCTGATATTGCTGTATGTTGATACAAACAGAACAACTATTCTATGTTATATTCAGTCCCTTATGTGCAATTTAATATTTCATTGCCACACTATTTTAATCTGGTAATAAGAGATGTTTAAATGTGCATTACTTGAATAGTCTAAGCTAAACCCGTGGCATTACAAGTGGCTGCGTATTTCTACCCGCAGGCCTTTGAGTAAAATTATTCTACAACTTTATAAATCCTTAATGTGTCTAGTTCATATAGCACCATATACATTGATAAACAAACGCAAAATTCACTTGTAGCGAACGTTATTTTTGCGACACTAATTCTCGTCTTGTCTTCTCCAATGAGCATCGCCATTCTCTGTTGTAAGTCTAGTATGGGTGATTAATAAAATGTGACTTATTGGTCAACTGTATGAACTAGTTTGTCCATAGTATGTTATTTTGTCATATCAGGATTGGTACCGACTTGTGACAGCGCACACTCGTGGTGACTTCATAGTGCTGTCCCACTAGGAGACCAGGCGGCCATTACCATGACCCAATTTCCCACACAGTCATATTATTATGATACTGAGCTAACCGGCCGTCGCTCTATCCTAGTAATGCTGAGCGCCAAGTTAGTATTAATTTAGTAAGATCTTGGTTTGACTTACCCAGGATTTGAACTCCCGACCTTCTGCATGGGAAGGCTGAGCTCTACTGATTGGGCCATTGGGCCCGGTCAAACATTCAGTAGCAGTATAAACTAGATCACGGTTCCGACTGCGCATGCGCTGAAAACGGCCTTGGGAGCAAAGCAAAGGCGTACGTACGGCCATTGACTTTGCCTGTACGCGCATTGAAATATGTCAGTTTTATTCAAAATTAATAGAAATCCAAAACCCTAACCTTATTAATTTAATATTATCGTTTTGTTAAACATGTTTTCTATATGTGTTCCAAGCGGTTTGTGCCTAGGTGGTGTCATTTGATCAATATTTTACTTTTTCTGTATGGAGATTGCTCACTGGCATTGACAATGCATTGAGTACTCTGGCTATGGCTCTAACACTAGTCTGAGTGCCTAGATCTTTCTAAATCTAAATGCACATGGCATAAGATGTGCTGATTATATTGATGTAAATGCAATGCTGGATAAAAGATTAATATCTTAATTTATTATATATATTTTTTTAGTTGGTATTCTATGTTTCAAACAAGAGCTGAGATGATCTGAAACTAGCACATTTCATAGCTGCACCCAGTGTATTAGCATGTGCCATGTGCTTTTGGAGGGCATGTTTTGCTCTGATGCATCCCACAATGCACTGCGCCGCTGGAACCGTGATGTAGTCTATTAGATGGGACTCGTGTCTGAGCTCAGAATGGCTGGTAAAGTAACCCATTTTTAGGCTATCACTCTATGTTCTTTCTGGAACACCTTTAAGAAGATGTCCGTCCGTTGACACTGGTGAGAGCCACTTCTCGACACTGCACTTAGTACATTGCAGACATGTACATTTCAAGTAGGCAGCACTCGACCGGGGGTGGGGAAGGTTGGTGGCGGGGGGGGCTATATTTCGACTGCTCTCACTGGAGATTCATGTAACAACTTCATAGGCCTAAGCACTTCACTCTCCAATCGGAGTCTTAGAGCGAGCTACTATTGTAGTTAGTCTAGCAAATATCTTTGTGGGATCTGGCGCAGTGGCCGAATAGGTAGAGCGCAGGCTTCCCGTGCGGAAGGCTGGAAGTTCGATTCCCGGTCGAGTCAAACCAATGACTTACAAAATTGATACTTGTCGCTTCCTAGCCTATCGCCCAGCATTATTAGGATAGGGCAAGGAATAGTTAGCTCAGTGTCAGGATAATGTGACTAAGTAGGATATCAGGTCATGGTGCTGGCGGCCTGATCTCCCAGTGGTGCAGCATTATAAAGTCGCCATGAGTGCGCATTGTCACAAGTCGGTGCCCATCCTGATATGACCTTAGATGTTGCCAGGACGTAAAACACCAACAACCAACCATGTTTGTAGGGGGCTTGTGGCGATATTTTCTTGTAACACATCCGATATGATAAAGGATTTGTTACTGCGCCTGGGAGCTGATAATTGTGCACTAATTTGATCATTTAATGGGCATTAGAGGAAGCGTCGTTAGCTGCTGTCAAGCAGTGTGTGGTTTGAGTTGAATTGAGGCCCTGCCTAATTGATGTCCCGTCCACAACACCCCACGCCATACCTCGACCAATCACTGTGGAGCTCCCTCTTCCCAGCATTCATACCCCGGCACTGACGTCACATTGGCATTTTTTCCACCCACCATCCCTGAATTTAATCAGTTAAATGTCCTGCTGCTGTTTTCACTCCATACTTTGCTGCCAACAAACCTGGCCAACCCATGTGTCTGTAGAGAAAGTAAATAGTGTTGATTCCAAATAGGTTAACCTCTCAACAAACCTGTTGTCCTGTTATGATGCTATTTAATTGTGAAGAAATTGCTGAGACTAATTATACCGCTACTACTACAGTGCATCGGACACGGTGGCCGAATCGAGAGCGCGCAGGCCTCTGGGGTGGAAGGTCCGGAATTAAATTCTCCGTCGAGTCAAACCAATGACACACAAAATTGATACGTGTCGCTTCCTAGTCAGGTGCTCAGCATTATTAGCATACGGCAAGAACTATTTAGCTCAGTGTCAGGATAATATGTCTGAGTGGGATATCAGATCATGGTGCTGGTGGCCTGGTCTCCCAGTGGGACAGCACGTTAAAGTCGCCATGAGTGTGCACTGTCACAAGTCGATACCCGTCCTGATATGACCTTAGATGTTGCCAGGATGTGGAACTCCAACAACCAACCTACTACTACAGTGACTCTTGTGATCAGCGGACCCCTGCCTTGTGCGGACAATTTGTCAATGCATAAGCTATCTTTGTTTCATTTCACTATCCTACATCCAATGGACAGGACACCGGCCATTTGAGAAAATGTGGGTTATATGGAGCGTTGTCTGCTGAAGATAGGCTACTGCTACTTCAATTATAGATCAAACTTAAGTATTCATTTACATCATCATTTAATCCTAAGGAAGTATTAGGGGCAATCCAAAGTTTTTAACATTTTCATCATTGTACAAACTGTACTACTTTTCCAGACCCTCCCCACAACCCACCCAAAGCAGTTCACACCAACACCTTGATACAGAACATAAGGTATCCCGAAAAATATCAAATTTTATTTTGAAATAAAAGTTGTATTTGACTTCCCCTCCCCTCCTCTCCCCTCCCCCCTCCCCCCACCCTGTTGTTCGATGTGTATAACCGTGATGAAGTTGAAAACTTTGGATGACCCCTCAATACTGCTGCTATATAAAAACTACAACTAACTATACTGATGATGCTTCTGCTACTTCAATTATCTAGGATGTGATTCTTACAGTGTTTTTTCCTGGCATTTCTACTTTCTGTTTCGGTCCTTGGCCTCACTGTTCGCATCGCGTTTGATTTGGCAGGAACAACACCCCCACCCCTGCCCACTGTAATTTGGACTCTACTTTGGGTGGATGGACGAGTCCATCTTCGATCCACCTGATTGGCCAGTGGGCTTTCACACCTCTTCCTTTTTGAAAAATGTGATACTTCCGTCGGTCTATGCAGCTTTACTTCCCATTCTCATCTCTGGGTTTTATTCAGCAAACGTGAATTACTGCTGCCTCTGTCTCCTAGATGTACCCAAGAAACCTTTGTGTATAACCTTTCCCAGAATAAACGCATCATCGTCTCGAATGGTCAGCTGTTGTGCCACAGCTGTGTGCATGCAATATTCTGATAAGCATCCACATGCTATAAACAAACTTAGCATACCCTTTCGGGAATTTCAATAGAAAACAAATAGAAAAGCCAATGATTGCTAGTTCATTATGTATGATTAGCTGTACCGCAGATCGCATGCGCCTTGGCAATGATGTACGTGTAATACTGTATTGCGCATAGGCGGGAAAGGGATTTGCATAATGTTCAGCGCAGATTAGAATGCCAGGAAGGAGAACCACACTCGCTCCCTCAGGCAGGTGTAATTAGGCAGGTGGGCCTTGGTTGGTTGTTGGAGTTTTACGCCCTGGCAACATCTAAGGTCATATCAGGATGGGTACCGACTTGTGACAATGCACACTCATGGAGACTTTTATAGTGCTGCCCCACTGGGAGACCAGGCTGCCAGCACCATGACCTGATATCCCACCTGGGTCACATTATCCTGATACTCACTGAGCCAACCAGTCCTTCCCCTATCCTAATAATGCCGAGCCCCTGGCTAGGAAGCGACAAGTGTACAATTTTAAGGCATAGGTTTGAGTCACCCAGGGATCAAACCCGTGGTTTCGAATCCAACGACCTACCAAAACGGGACGGACGCTCAACTCATCCAGCCCCATTCTGGTCAAAATAGCTGAATGAATGAATGAATTAATAAGTGTAATGCATAGTTCATTATTTAAATGTGTATATACACATAGTTATATATACATTGTATATATATATATATGTGTGTGTGTATGTATATGTATATATATAGTACCTTCCGTAGTGCATGGCGTACCGCCGATATGTGTGTGAATATAGTGTACATTCATTCACCTATCATACACGCCGGTCCCACTGCGATGACTGAGCCTGCGTCGGACCGGAAGTGACTGCCGGGCGGCGTGTTGTGCCCCGCCGCCATTGACCACAATCAGACAGACACAAATAGGGAGAGAGGAAAAAGCCAGACAGATGAAACCACCGTAACCCCGTGTGTGGGCCGGGAGCAGGGGAGGGGCAAGGGAGGGAGCGGGGGCGAGGGGGGTAGGGGAGGGGGGAGGAGTGAGGAAAAGATTGGTGATGGTAGTAAGACTTAAGCCCCGTTCACACCCACAACTTTAGGCCAAACTAGATAAGGCGAACTAGAGGAGGCGAACTAGGCGTCCTGTCCACACATGCAATACTTGGGGCGGTTTAAGGCGGAAATCGATATCTGCACATGAGCTAGTCCATACTAACCAGTGCCAGTTTTGGTTAGTCGACATCGCCATGAGAGAGTGTGGGTTCGACCTAGATATGTATGGACTGAATCTTATTGATTTGGAACGATCAAAACTTCTGTTGGCCAGTGAAAACCTAAAAATAAATCATGAAAAAAATATCTGTACACCTCTAGCCGGTTCATAGATCAAATTATATTATATAGTGTGACGTGCTTAATCCGCTTCAAGTAAACTGCTACCGTCACAAGCAAGGTGGGCCGACTTAAGCTAGTTCGCTTCAAATATACTACCTCGTGACGTGGTTTACTTGAAGCAAACTAGATGAGGCGACTTAGCCTTAAGTCGCCTCGGCGTAGTGTCCACATGACTAATTTGAGTCGAACTAAAGGAGGCGAATTAGTTAAGCCGACTTAACTCGCCAGTGTGAACGGGGCTTAAGAGGGGCGGCTAACCGATCAGAGGTGGTGTACATTATCCTGATAAATAAGGATATTTATGGTGTTGGTGATGCACATTATTATTACTATTATTATTATCGTTATTGTTATTATTATTATTATTATTATTATTATTGCAGACCTGTGCACCTTCCGGATTTGTCTGGATATGATCCAGATTGCAAGGGTAAATACGGAAATACGGTTTCTTGGCCTTTGTTCCGGAAATTGGTGTATTTTTTTATCACACTTAAGGTTAATGATCGCGTCTGTACAAATACTGAAAGTTTGATTGAAAGTCTCTGAAAAAAAATACTGAAAATGACTTTCAGAATACTAATTGTGTTTTCTCGGGTGCACAGGTCTGTAATACTAATAGGCTTGTGGTTTTGTGTTTTTCATTGTAAATGTCTTAGTGAAAGTCATTCAAGAATACAGAAAATAGCTTTGACAATACGGAAAGCTGCGAGATCGGATGCACAGGTCTGTTATTGTTAATAATGTTATGATAAGGGATCTTTGTGACAAAAATAATGTCTAAGATACCAGGGATATTGTATATCACCATCTTCATTATTAATAGGGATATATATATATATTCAGATCTTTATGACGAGGAAAATGTCCGATAAGACCAGGGATATTGTAAGTCATCATTATCATTATTAATTGGGATAGTTATCGTCACTATCATCACGATGATGATTATTGTGATGATGATTGTTTGCTGGGGTTTTGCGTCCTGGCAACATCTAAGGTCATATCAAGACTGACAGTATGCACTCGTGGCGACTTTGTAGTGCTGCACCACTGGGAGACCAGGCCACCAGCACCGTGACTCGATTCCCCACTCAGTCATATTAGCCTGAATGAGCCTCAGGCTATGTGGCGAGAGGTAGCAATTTTGTAAGTAATTGGTTTGTCTCTGCGGGATTCAAACTCCCGACCTTTCGCACTGATGATGATGTCGATGATGATGATGATGATGATGATGATGATGATGATGATGGGACAGCACAATAGGAGTCGCCATGAGTGTGCACTGTCAGAAGTCGGTACCGGAAATGTTTCTAGGACATAACAAAAACACCAACAAACAATATTCCCATGTTTACCCCCAGAGTATACCCAATTGAATTAGTCCATTATGAATCGACTCCACCTTGGCTACATGGGGTGGTAATTGTTCAAATGTGGTAGATAGAAGGATTTCAGCAAATATTTAACGTGTTTACCATAGAAGGTACATACAACTGCATTCTGACCTCAATGCTTATCGGCGTGTGTTATGCGCTGAATGCAACACTCTCCTTGTGGCATGGTATCATATTCACTGTGAGCGACGCACACTTAGCTGCTGAAGGCCCGGTCACATACACGTTAGTGAACGTAGTTGAATGTAGTGGAGGCTAATGTATTTCAACGTAGTTTAATCTAGTGCAACGTACCGGCATCCATACTTCCCGGTGATTAGAACGTGATAAGAACGTGTGTGGGCCCCACATGAGTTCCGATTTAAGCTTTGGACATGTTCAAAAGAGAGGTATATTTAAGGCAGACGTAGCCTCTGTGATTATAACGTACTCTAGCTTACGCTAGTGTATTCAAGCATAGGCCTACTTCTTAATGTACTCTAGCGTACCCTAGCATACTTTGACCTGCACAAAACCTTGGCCATTCTGCCGTGGTCACATATCCGTTAGTGGATGAAGTTGAATGTATTTGAACGTAGTGGAGGGTAACGTAGTTCAGTGTAGTTCAACGTAGTACAATGTAGTTCAACATAGTTCAACGTACCAGGATCCGTACCATAACATATTTATCCATACTATTAGGTTGGGTCGTCAACCAAAACCTGCCGTACCTTAACGTAGTTTACCATAGTGATAGCACATTTGACCTACGTTAATCTATCCTACGTTCAACTACTTTCAACTACGTCCTCTAACGTGTATGTGACTGGGGCAATAGACAGGCAGTGTAGGTTTACTGCAGTAGTTTACCTCGTTGCCGATGGTGGCGCTGGTAGCAGGCGGGCGAAGGCAGACGATGGTCACGGGCGTTTCTGTCTAGCGTCTCCTTACTACAGAGGTCACTCCGGACACCAGCTCAGGCACCGATTAGTTGTTGGAGTTTTACGTCCTGGCAACATCTAAGCTCATATCAGGACGGGTACCGGCTTGTGACAGTGTGCACTCATGGTAACTTCATAGTGCTGCTCCACTGGGAGACCAGGCTGCCAGCACCATGACCTGATATCCCACTCAGTCACATTATCCTGACACTGAGCCAACCAGTCCTTGCCCTATCCTAATAATGCCAAGCGCCTGGCTAGGATGTGACATGTATCAACTTTTAAGTCATTGGTTTGATCGGACCACGTTTCGAACCCGTGGCTTCGAATCCCACAATCTAGCAAAACAGGAGACTCATTCGGCCATCCCGTCTGGTCCAAGAGACCGGAAGCTCATCTAAATGTGCCCAGCGTTCCAGTTCCTCAGATGCTCGGCGCTGCCGCGTTCGCCCAGACAGAGACACGCGGGGCGGCGTCTGGTTGCTGCCACATGTGTAGTATTCAAAATGACCACACAAAAAACTAAGAAAATGTTGAAACCTCCCCTTTGTATAAAACAACGAGGGAGTGTGTTCAATGTACGTTGAAAAGCACTGCGCTGCCCAAGTTGAAAATGCCCTGGTTCTGTTTTAAATACTCTGCTGGCAAGTTCAAAGCGCTCTGGTGGTTTTAGGTTGTATTTTGCACAGCAGGGGTTTGGTTAATTGGGTTTTTACATCCGAGAAACATCTAAGGTCTGGATGCCTACCTACTCATGGTGGGATATAAAGGTTTAATAGTCCAATGCTTTTTAGTTTCTGCTTTTGATTTTTAGATAATTTGATCGTTTTAATATGTCTGGCTTTACTTCGAAGTAATTTGTATTATTATTATTATTATTATTATTATTATTATTATTATTATAGTATTTGTAGTATTATTATAAATCTTTGGAGATATTTGAAGTGAGAACTTGCCAAAATAATTGTGACATACATATCCAAATTCATGACCCGATTTCCCACTAGGTCACATTATCTTAGCTAACCAGTCCTTGCTCTATCCTAGTAATGTCAAATGCCGGGCTAGGTAGCGACACGTATTAATAGACGAGATCACCGTTCCGACTGCACATGCGCTGAAAACGGTGTTGGCAGCAAAGCAAAGGTGTACGGCCATTGAGTTTGCAGATACGCATAGGGTAAAACTTCAATTTTATTCAAAATTAATCAAAATACATAACGATTTGGCACAAACATGATGGATGGATGCAATATAATAATTTAATGAATGTGTTTAAGACACAACTCTCCATAATTAAACATACAATTTCAGTCACTTTACAGGCTGATGTTTACATCACCATTGTTGATTAGACATAAGTTTTCTGTAATTCTTGTTCTAAATATTAAAATGTCAAATGTGTCAACAAAAACTTGTTTCAAAGAAATATACAGTATAACCTCGTTAAACCAAACTTCAAGGGACCCTAGAAATTTGTTTGGATTAACCGAGCATTGGTTTAACCGAGCTTTGGCTTCGACTTTGACTTTGAGTAAGAGTGTATCAGTGTGTATTACACATGTAATATACAATATATGTGGACACTTTGATTTTTTTTTGTATGTACATACAGTATAACCCCGATAAACAAAGCTCGGTTAAGCCAAACGATCGGGTAATCCAACCACATTTCTAGGGTTCCTTCAAAATACTACCATTTATCATATACAAAATTCGGTCAGGTCTCAGATGACCTTATAACCTCATAAAAGTTTGCTTTAACCATACCGGAAGTGGACTGAAGCCCGACAATTTTGTTTGGATTAACCGATAGTTTGGATTAACCGACTTTGGTTTAACCAACTTTTTTATATGATAAATGGTAGTATTTTGCAGGGCGGCCGAAAAAAGTTTGGATTAACCGATCGTTTGGTTTAACCGAGCTTGGTTTAACGGGGTTGTACTGTATAACCTATGTCTGATTAACCCTACTCATTTCCTAGCCCAACAAATGTTATTAACCATAGGATATAAATAAAAAACATGAATAGAATGAGTAAAACTGACTCTCGCTATGGCTCTAACACTAGTCTGAGTGCCCAGATTGTTCTCAATCTAAATGCACATGGCATAATATGTGCTGATTATATTGATGTAAATGCAATGCTGGATAAAATATTAATATCTTAATTTATTATATATATTTTTTTAGTTGGTATTCCCATGTTTCAAACAAGAGCTAAGATGAGCTGAAACTAGCACATTTCATAACTGCACCCAGTGTATCAGCATGTGCCATGTGCTTCTCACGGGTTTGTTTTTCTTCCATGCATCCCACAATGCACCACGCCGCTGGAAAGGCGATGTAGTCTATTTTGTAGGTCACTAGTTTGATTCGGTCAGGATTTATACATGTATGCTCCTGTCCTTCCGCATGGGAAGCCTGTACTTTTACCGATTCGCCCACTGTGTCTGGTATTATCTTTTTCTTCGGGAATTTTTCAATCACATGCCCCTTCCTTTGCTTTATCCCAAATCTATCAGCATACGCGCATGCGCGCGCACATTGGGCAGGCTTACTGGTTGTCTGCATTGGGCACTTCTAGGAGCCATCGTCAGGTGGCTGATTACACCCCACCACCATTGTTATCTGGCGGGGTCCACCCGTTCCACTCCCACGTGTGTGTTGGGGGGGGGGGGGGTGTTTGCGTGAGTATCTGTCTATGTAGGTGTCTGTGGGAGAACAGTATGGCGTATGTGTGTGAGGAGAGGGGTATGGTGTGTGTGTGTGTCTGTGTGAGTATGTGTCTGTGGGAGAGGTATATGTCTATGTATGTGTCTGTGGGAGAGGTATAGTGTATGTGTGTGAGGGGTTGGGTGTGTGTGGACGGAGGTGTCTGTTTGAGTATCTGTCTATGTCGGTGTCTGTGGGAGAACAGTATGGCGTATGTGTGTGAGAAGAGGGGTATGGTGTCTGTGTGTCTGTGTGAGTATGTGCCTGTGTGAGTATGTGTCTCTGTGGTTGATGGTTGTATGTGTGTGAGGGGATGGGTATGGTTGTGCGTGTGGAGGGGGTGTCTGTTTGAGTATCTGTCTATGTCGGTGTCTGTGGGAGAGCAGTATGGCATATGATGGTGAGGAGAGGGGTATGGTGTGTGTGTGTGGCTGTGTGAATATGTGCCTTTGTGAGTATATCTCTCTGTGTGTGAGGGTGGTGGTGTATGGTGGTGTGTGTGTGGAGGGGGGTGTCTGTTTGAGTATCTGTCTATGTCGGTGTCTGTGGGAGAGCAGTATGCCGTATGTGTGTGAGTAGAGGGGTATGGTGTGTGTGTGTGGCTGTGTGAATATGTGCCTTTGTGAGTATATCTCTCTGTGTGTGAGGGTGGTGGTGTATGGTGGTGTGTGTGTGGAGGGGGTGTCTGTTTAAGTATCTGTCTATGTCGGTGTCTGTGGGAGAGCAGTATGCCGTATGTGTGTGAGGAGAGGGGTATGGGGCGTGTATAAGTATGTCTATATGTATGTGGCTGTGGGAGGGGTATAGTGTATGTGTGGGAGGAGAGGGGTATGGTGTGTGTGGGGAATGGTATAGGGTGTGTGGTGATATTGTGAGGTGGTAGGTATGGGGGTGAGGGTGGGGGTAGGGGTTAGGGCCGTACACTGTGGAAAAGGAACTTCCCCGGCCTAAGAATCTTAAATAATTAAAAAGGATGTTTTAAATTTTATTTTGAAAAGCAGCAAGGCAATGTCAGGTTTTAATCTTTAAAGTGTTTTTCATTCCTTATATCTGTGACATATGCTCATAGCCTCATGGATGTGCTGTATATATACCCGGGTAAGGTCGGTCATCTTCATGCTTGGCTTACTAGTTGTGAATATTTCTATAACAATAGAGAAACTCCTAGGGTTTGGTGGTCTGTGTACAACCTTGAGGTGGTATGGCGGGTGAAGGGTGGTAGTGGGTATGGGTATTCGGGTGGTGGCCTGTACAGGATGGAATTGTGTTTATTGGGTGGTATTTTAGTGGGTGTCGCCTGTGTTGGGTGGTCGTGCTGTTTATTGGGTGGTATTTGAATGTTGTAGTGGGTGTGGCATATGTTGGCTATGGGTCACTGTGGTGTGATAGCTCTAGGTACTGTATGTATAGAGTAATGGCCTGTGCAGGATGAACATTGTGTTTATTGGGTGCTATTTTAATGTTGTAGTGGGTGTGGCATGTGTTGGCTATGAGTCACTGTCGTGTGGTGGCTCTAGGTTCTGTATGTATAGAGTAGTGGCCTGTGCAGGATGAACATTGTGTTTATTGGGTGGTATTTTAATATTGTAGTGGGTGTGGCATGTGTTGGCTATGGGTCACTGTGGTGTGATAGCTCTAGGTTCTGTATGTATAGAGTAGTGGCCTGTTCAGGATGAACATTGTGTTTACTGGGTGGTATTTGAATGGTGTAGTGGGTGTGGCGTGTGTTGGCTATGAGTCACTGTGGTGTGATAGCTCTAGGTTCTGTATGTATAGAGTAGTGGCCTGTTCAGGATGAACATTGTGTTTATTGGGTGGTATTTGAATGGTGTAGTGGGTGTGGCGTGTGTTGGCTATGAGTCACTGTGGTGTGATAGCTCTAGGTTCTGTATGTACAGAGTAGTGGCCTGTGCAGGATGAACATTGTGTTTATTGGGTGGTATTTGAATGTTGTAGTGGGTGTGGCATATGTTGGCTATGGGTCACTGAGGTGTGATAGCTCTAGGTTCTGTATGTATAGAGTAGTGGCCTGTGCAGGATGAACATTGTGTTTATTGGGTGGTATTTGAATGTTGTAGTGGGTGTGGGATATGTTGGCTATGGGTCGCTGTGGTGTGATAGCTCTAGGTTCTGTATGTATAGAGTAGTGGCCTGTGCAGGATGAACATTGTGTTTATTGGGTGGTATTTGAATGTTGTAGTGGGTGTGGCATATGTTGGCTATGGGTCACTGAGGTGTGATAGCTCTAGGTTCTGTATGTATAGAGTAGTGGCCTGTGCAGGATGAACATTGTGTTTATTGGGTGGTATTTTAATGTTGTAATGGGTGTGGCGTGTGTTGGCTATGAGTCACTGTGGTGTGATAGCTCTAGGTTCTGTATGTATAGAGTAGTGGCCTGTGCAGGATGAACATTGTGTTTATTGGGTGGTATTTCAATGTTGTAGTGGGTGTGGCATGTGTTGGCTATGAGTCACTGTGGTGTGATAGCTCTAGGTTCTGTATGTATAGAGTAGTGGCCTGTGTAGGATGAACATTGTGTTTATTGGGTGGTATTTTAATGTTGTAATGGGTGTGGCGTGTGTTGGCTATGAGTCACTGTGGTGTGGTGGCTCTAGCGTCTGTATGTTCAGGCTGGCGTAGAGTTGTCGGTACAGCTTGAATGTGATGGGTATAACTAGCGTGTGGCGGATGTTTGATGGGCTTGGTGTATGGACGCGTCGCCCCAGACCAGGCAGGTGAGTGGGTATGGCAATGGACAGTACCGTGGAGGATCTCTGATCAGCACCATTTAGGTAATGCGGAGCGGCATGAGGTACCGGAGCGGGGGTGAGGGAGGGGGGTGAGCGGCCAGGGGGTGGGTGAGAGGGGAGGGGCGGGGATTGTAAGGCAGCGTGTGCCGCTAGAGACAGGACCGATGCGAGGTGAGCAGGGACTGGGAACTGACAGACTAAGACTGGTGCCTATTGGCTGACCATATATCTCTCTCTCTCTCTTTCGCCCTCTCTCTCTCTCTCGCCCTCTCTCCCTCGCCCTCTCTCTCGCCCTCTCTCTCGCCCTCTCTCTCTCACCCTCTCTCTCTCGCCCTCTCTCTCGCCCTCTCTGTCGCGCTCTGTATGTGCATTTCTCCCTCCCTCCTTCCTTCCCTCCCTCTCTCCGTATTTCTCCCCCCCCCCCCTCCTTCCCTCCCTAACCCTACTTTTCTCCCCCCTCTCTCTTTGTCTGTTTCTCTGTCTGTATATATAATATATATTCCTCTAGTGTGTGGCGCGAGGGGGTGGCTCACCCACCAATTATCCCGACAGAGGGGAGGGGGGTACTCTACCAATGCACCAATATATATAGAGTACATGTTCCCCTTGCATTTATACTCGTATAATATGTTATGCATCACATATATACTATAAATATCATGACTAATAAATAAGTACAACTGTTGGTCAATTCTACTTACACCAAACCACAGTTAGTTTGCTAAGTATGACCCACGGTGTGGTGGGTTAGCAGAGAACAAAGCTAATCATACCGGGATGAAAAATCTCTCAAAGTGTGACAGCGCTAACATAGGTGCAGTGGTTTCCTGCACTGTGTGGTGGTTACAGCACTGACCCAAAGGAGGCGCGGACGCCTAAACTATATGGTGGTGACAGCAATAACTTGAAGTAGGCGCAGTGGTCGCCTACACTGTGTGATGGTGACAGCACTAACCCAAAGTAGGCACAGTGGTCATCTGCACTGTGTGATGGTGATAGCGCTAACTCAAAGTAGGCACAGTGGTCGCCTGCACTGTGTGATGGTGATAGCGCTAACCCAAAGTAGGCACAGTGGTCGCCTGCACTGTGTGATGGTGATAGCGCTAACTCAAAGTAGGCACAGTGGTCGCCTGCACTGTGTGATGGTGACAGCACTAACCCAAAGTAGGCACAGTGGTCGCCTGCACTGTGTGATGGTGACAGCACTAACCCAAAGTAGGCACAGTGGTCGCCTGCACTGTGTGATGGTGACAGCACTAACCCAAAGTAGGCACAGTGGTCGCCTGCACTGTGTGATGGTGACAGCACTAACCCAAAGTAGGCACAGTGGTCGCCTGCACTGTGTGATGGTGACAGCACTAACCCAAAGTAGGCACAGTGGTCGCCTGCACTGTGTGATGGTGACAGCACTAACCCAAAGTAGGCACAGTGGTCGCCTGCACTGTGTGATGGTGACAGCACTAACCCAAAGTAGGCACAGTGGTCGCCTGCACTGGGTGATGGTGACAGCACTAACCCAAAGTAGGCACAGTGGTCGCCTGCACTGTGTGATGGTGATGACACTAACCCCAAACCTCTTGTTTCATCCCCCAACAGGCTGCACGGATGTGGAGGCGGCTGTCACCCAGTCGCAGAGGGCCGACCAGCTGACCGGGCGCGTCTCAAAATCCAACTCGAGGCTCAAGCAGACGTCACACAAGAAGAAGCCAGCAAAGAACGCCACAAAGAGCGGGAAAGTGGACGACGGTGGGGGGACTGCGCCCCTGGCGGCGATAGGAGGCCGGGACACGGCACTCTTCTTGTTCAGGGCCCTCGGCAAGATCCTCTACTGCAAACGTGAGTACTGGCCTTAGACCGCTTGTTCTGTTAGAGTCCGATTGGCATGACTTTACAAGTCCATAGGCATGGGTCATGAATAACGCGAGTAGGAGGGTAGGAGAGTTTTTATGCAAATGGTTGACCAGACAGGGTGGCCGAATGAGTAGAGCGTCCGTCTCCTGTTTTGGGAGATCAGGAGATCCGAACCCATGAGTTTTGGGTTTGAATCCTGGTTGAGTCAAACCAATGACTTAAAAATTGATACTTGTCGCTTCCTAGCCTGCCACTCGGCATTATTAGGATAGGTCAAGGACTGGTTGGCTAAGTGTCAGGATAATGTGACTGAGTGAGATATCAGGTCATGGTGCTGGTGGCCTGGTCTCCCAGTGGGGCAGCACTATAAGTCGCCATGACTGCGCACTGTCACAAGTCGGCACCCGTCTTGATATGACCTTAGATGGTGATAGGACGTAAAACAACAACAAACAAATATGCAAATGGCTTGAAGCCAAATGCAAATACGCACCCTTTTGAAATCCTCTGATTTCAAACGAGTTGAACCTACTTGTCCTATAACATATTCCAATGTTCGTGTGGATGGCTTTTATTTATATGTTCATGTCTTTTATTTATATAATGGTGCAGGATATATGTATGCCTATATATACAGTAAAACCTCTTTAAATCGACCGACCTTGGGACGACTTTAAGTGGTCCATTTAGGGAGGTGGTTGGCTTAGGGAGTTAGGATATGTGTAGAGTCGGTGTTCGAGTCTGTGGCTATGTAGGTAGGCTAAAGTGAAAAACAATACAGGCGGAGAGAAAGAGAGAAAGTAAAGCAAAAGTAATAGTGTAAGAGAGAGTCCAAGCCCCTCTGGTTTATTATATATAGGACATGGATTCTTAGTATAGGATCATCCCATTCACTCAACCAATAGGGAAGCAGCATCCCCAGTTCCTCCAATAGGGACTCAGCATTTCTGGTTACCATGACCACCAGTGGTCTACCCACCACTAGAGCTTGTTGACCTGTGTGCATTGACCCTTACCTCAGCAGAGAGCCAGGCCCTGAGTGCACTCACCCAAACCTGCCAATCATCCCCCTGTCTATAATTACCTGACCTCAAGCTTGAGCCAAGCCATATATATATATATATATATATATATATATATATACACACACGCACACACGCACGCACGCACGCACGCACACACACACACACACACACACACTTGGCCGGCCACACAGAATAATAATAGAGGATTTCCCATTTGCCCCCTCTGCCGATTATCGGAATATTTTACGTATGGTTACAATGTTATTGTTTGGACCCAAATAAAGCGATCTAAAAAAGGGAGTGGTCGATCTGTGGAGGTGATATTTTAGAGAGGTTTTACTGTATGCATATGTCATGGGGGTGATGAAAATAGGGAATATTGCGCCTAGAGCGGGACTCGAACCCACATCTCTTTGCATTCCGGGCCAGTGTGCTAACCATTACACCACCTAGGCTCCCTGATATCAACACACTACCCACGCTTACCTGTCTATGTGGCTCCTTGCCTGAGAGGTCAGTGCAGACCACTACACTCGTCCCCCTGGAATTGTAAGTCTTGTAATGCTTACAATTACATACATACAGGCAACGCAATGCACTTACATACACAGGGTAGGTTCAACAACCGTACAGCACATAGCTTGTACAGGATCATGGTCACGGCAACCAGTGTCATGGGGGTGATGAAAATGGGAAATATTGTGCCTAGAGCGGGACTTGAACCCACATCTCTTTGCATTCCAGGCCAGTGTGCTAACCATTACACCACCTAGGCTCCCTGATATCAACACACTACCCACACCTACCTGTCTATGCGGCTCCTTGCCTGAGAGGTCAGTGCAGACTACTACACATATACTTCTACATATGCATATATATATCCATCTATTTACATAGATATACATAGATATAGATATATATATATATAAAGACATACATATTTATACATATATATATATATATATATATATATATATATATACCTATGTGTATTCATATTTGTCTCATTGGAATGCACTCTGCCCACCGAGGGAGCAGGACTTATATCAGGCGGTTGCGTGTCTAACTGTGAAGCTGTCGGCCATCTGATCAATCCTTCTCAGTGGACCCATTTGCAGTTTGGGCTATTTTCCATTCCAACCAGTGGTCCACAACTGGTTCACCAATGGCTGTGTGGTATGTGCCATTCTGTCTCTGGGAAAGTGCATATAAAGACCCTTTGCTGCTTATCAGAAAGTGTAGCCTATGTGGTGGCAGCAGGTTTCCTCCAAAGAAATATGTCAGAATGACCATATGTTTGACGTCCAATACTGGCAATAGCCGATGATGCAAAAATCAATGTGCTCTAGTGGCGTTGTTAAATAAAACAAGATTTACTTTTGATTTTACCGACTTGGACTATTACATATACCTCCGCCTACGTAATATTATCCCACTCAATTATATAATAGCACAGGCTATTTAATGTTTGTCCCAAGGTAGGTATGTGTTCGCCAGCAAAAAAATAACAAATTGTAGGAGCACCTTGTGCATATCATTTAGGCGGACATGCTTCTCAACGCGTCCAAGGACCTATGCTCTTTGTACCTAAGTGGAGATGTTGGTTGATTGTTGGAGTTTTATGTTCTGGCACCATCTATGGTCATATCAGGATGGGTATCGACTTGTGCGCACTCATGGCAACATTATAGTGCTGCCCCACTGGGAGACCAGGCTGTCAGCATCATGACCTGATATCCCACTCAGTCACATGGGCCAACCAGTCCTTTGCCTTATCCTAATAATGCCGAGCATCTGGCTCGGAAGCGACAAGTATAAATATTTAAATCATTGGTTTGACTCGACCAGGGTTCGAACACATGGGTTCAAATCCCATGATCTACCAAATCGGGAGACAGACGCTCAACTCATTTGGCCATCGCGTCTTGTCCTAAGTGAAGATGATGATCTGCATTGAGTGATCTTTAGTGAAATGTGTGAGGGCGCCATGGATAGAGCTGAAGGGCAGTGTGCCTCGGGAAGGTCATCGCTATGTCCTACATGTCCAATGGCAGGTTATCTGCCCAGTATTAGGGGTGACAGTATAAAGGTAGTGCCGCTCTCGCCCGCAGAGGGGCGCTCTGGTGGGTGCTGGAGCAAGGGTCGTGTTACTACTCATAGAGACATTTCCGATTTTCCGCGGATTTCCGTTTTCTTACCTCCACAAATCGACAACCTCCACACATCGACCACTCCCCTATATCGATCGCTTTATATGGGTTCCATCAATACCATTGTAAGTATATTCTAACTCCCTAAACCGACCACCTATAGCTCTAAATGGACCACTTAAAGTCGGTCCCATGGTCGGTCAATAATTTAGAGAGGTTTTACTGTATATCATATAACTATTACTATCTCATGGAACTTACTGCATAAACTAAGGAGAGGGTGTTGTGGGCTTGCCAGATTCAGGCTGATAATAATTTATATAATTTTTAAATCGTCACATGAAGGGATAGACAATTCAATTTGCGGCACTTGATTGAATTATCTATGTCCGATCTGTGGCATGGTCGTATTTAATATGCGGACTGTGTGTAGCGGGTCTGTTGGCTGCGAGGACGACAAGGCTCTGTGGATGTTGTGTCTTTTTCCCGGGGCTATCTCCAGCTGTTATCAGTATGGACAGCGGATCTAGAAGGGCAATTCGTGTTAGTGTGACAGGTGGAGGCCGAAGTAGACGCGCCATGGGAACGCCCTTCTGGGCGACAATGCACCGTACCGGAAGTAAACAATGCACTATTTTGAACAGCAATTTCAGTTTACTAGTCACACGCCTGAGACATCTTCTTCGACATCTCTCTCTCTCCCTCTCCCTCTCCCTCTCCCTCTCCCTCTCCCCCTCCCCCTCTCTCTCATTCTCCCCCTCTCCCCCTCTCCCTTCCTCTCCCCCTCTCTCTCTCTCTCCCCATCTCTCTCTCCCTTTCTCTCTCCCTTTTGCTCCCCCACTCTCTCACTCTCTCTATATATATACAGTAAAACCTCTCTAAACGACCACCTCCACAGAACGACCACTCCCCTATATCGATCGCTTTATTTGGGTCCCAACAATAACATTGCAACCAAGCCGACCTCCTCCCTAAATGGACCACTTAAGCCGTGTTTACACGGGCGAGTTAAAACGCTTCATATCAAACCACTTGTCTAGATCGATTTACATTTGCCGTGTAAACGCGACGCTGTGGGATTTTAGGGCTGAATCGATTCATATAAATCGGTATATGTAAACCACCTTGTGAGGTAGTATAGATGAAGCGATACAGCTGGTTCCCGGGCGGCGATAGTGTAAAATAGCGGTGCTCACCAGCTACAGGCTCAGCTGTAACTAATCGCTGGTGCCCGGCAGTGTTAGGGACCGATTAGGCCGAAATCTAGTGAATGCGATCATATTTAACAGAATTACATACTCAAATAATGAAATTTCATTAAATTAACCCTAAATTCCAAGCGATATTAACGTAGCCGCTACTTTGGCGTCGTTATTCATATTGTCGAATCGACGAATGTAAACTAAACAAATAGCAGTGCTCGCCGACTACAGGCTCAGCTGTAACTAATCGCTGGTGCCCGGCAGTGTTAGGGACCGATTAGGCCGAAATCTAGTGAATGCGATCATATTTAACAGAATTACATACTCAAATAATATTGTCGAATCGACGAATGTAAACTAAACAAATAGCAGTGCTCGCCGGCTACAGGCTCACCACTAAGGCTGCTGGTTCCCGGTCGCCGACACACTTTCAAACTCGCTCCGTGTAAACGCGCCACTACTTCACTTCATATAAATCGCTTTGTTTAATTCGCTTTACAATTGCCCGTGTAAACACGGCTTTAGAGTCGATCCCACAGTCGGCCGATTTAAGAGAGGTTTTATTGTATATAATGTGTGTGCCGTATATAACTCATTTAGGAAATTTACAAATAACATATAAGATTCCTTCTCTCATTTACTCCATGTCATCACTAGTTGCGCCACTATAAATAAGGGTACTGTGTTGCTCTCTCCTCACAACTTATCCAGCATGCCGCCGAAACACACCTCCAGCTCCAGCTCCACTTCCACTTGTGCTCCAAACCCCACCTATGGGAGGGGAAGAGGGAAGGGGAGGAAGAGGACGACTGGTGCACCATCATCACCAGCAACAGCACCATCTCCACCATCTCCTATGGTCTCGTCTCCTGCTCGCCTGACCGAGGACACAGAGAAGACTATGGACACACAGTCCCTGTCTCCATCTTCTCCGCGTTCACGTGCATTGTCTGCAGCCTCCACCTCCTCTGGCTCACACCGTCTGCAAGGAACAGGCAAGAGGAGGGTGTGCAAGTTTGACTGCACTCTGCTTGCAGACGAGGTAGAGGTGGTGCTGGATTTTCTGCATGACACCCCGGTTCTCTGGAACGTCAAGTTGACCCACTACCGGAGGACCGACAAAAAGAGCAAGCTGTGGGAGGACCAGGCCCAGAAGATGGGGAGAACTACTGGACATCTCCAGGGGTAGTTCAAATCCATGTGGGACAGCAACACCAGGCTGCATAAAAAGAAGAGCGGTGACGGGGCGCCAAGCAGACTGAGGTGGAGCATGGACAAGTTCGGCTTCCTCAGCTCAGTCGTGCGGTACCGGCCAGAGCCCTGCAGAAGTGTAAGTACTATATTTTTTCATTTGCATTCATGTGGATATTAATTTTTAATTTAACAAATTTAAGTATTTATTTATTTCTTTTAGACATCATTGTGGACAAATCATTTTATATATTTAATGGCATTATAATATGCAAGCATGTGGATTTATTTATTATTGCCCTCATTGTGGATAAATCATTGTATATATTTAATGGCATTATTATATGCAATCATGTGGATTTATTTATTATTGCCCTCATTATGTAAAGTCATGTTGTCTTGTATTCATTGTACTTATGTTGCTTTATTATTTTGTCTTGCAGGTGTTGACCGCCATTGACGCAGCGCATGGCGCTCTGGGGGCTGCAGAGACTGCCTGTGCTGAGCTCCAGATCAGGTTGGACGGGTAGCAGCCCGAACAAGGACCCCTAGCTGAGGCCCGAGGCAAGGGGAAGCAGTCTCGAGGGAGGATGACTTGCTGGATGCTCCGAAGCAATGCGTCGACGTCTCAGGCAACCTGTTGGACAGCCTAACAACCACGCGCATGACCCAGATGACTGCATTCGCAAACTACGTGCCGGACTGTTTGTCAACAATAACCAAGGGCCAGTACCACCATGCGCGGACTGCGATAAACATCATCCTGTCGCAGGTGATGGAGTCGGAGGTGGCGGATGACGGGATCGTAGTCTCGGGGCCGTCGCTGTCCCCGGTATGCCCCCATCCCCCCCCATGACTCACACTGTGCACCCCCGCCTCTGTAGCGTCATGCTACTCCACTTCGTCCAATGCATCCTCTTGCCTGTCGCCGAACGAGGGGTAGCAGCCGCATTCCCACCAGTGGCAACATCAACCACCAGCAGGAACACCCTGGGCCTCTCAAAGCCTAGACTATATGCAGCAATACATGCTGCAGCCGCTGCTGCCTCTGCCGCTGCTGCTGCAGCCCCCGACACCGGCAGCGTTGAGGGTGCAGCCTCAGTTCCCCGCACAGACAATGGGTCTGCCCGCACCGGTGATGAGTCAGTCACCACAACAGCAGCCTGCAGCGCAATAGGCTCAGGTTCGGGAAACCTATGATACCATCTTAAGTGCTAGCCTTCAGCTCAGAATCAGTGAACACCTGCACATCTGATACGGAGGCTTTACCACCGACATCGGCCCAGATGAACTTGTAGTCTGCATCAATGAGTGCCATGAGAACTATGGAGTAGAATCCCTTATAGTTGTAGTACAGGAATCCACTCTTTGGGGGATACTGGGAGGCAACATGCTTCCCATCAAGTGCCCCGCAGGTATGGGGGAAGTTCCACCTCTCCAAGAAGTTGTCGGAGATGGTACGCCATCCCTCCGGAGTAGTGGGGCGGGTCATCACCTCGTCGATGTACTCTGCAACTGCAATTATGTCCTTGCACACCTCTCTCACGATGAGAGATTGGGTGTTGTGTGGTAGCCTCCACCCAAACTTCATGGAAGCATACTTGTTGCCCGATGCTAGGTGACACAGAGTGAGGGCCAGCTTCAGGCCAGGCTCGAGAACTCCTTGTAGGTAGTGTAATCTTTGGTGATCCACGGACCCACTCTGGATAGCATCTCATCGAACATCTGGGGAGGCATCCGCATGAAGTTGACAAAGGAAGCCATGTCCTCGTTCTGAAGTTCCACCAGAAGCTGGTCATGGCGCCTCCCGATCCACTGCAGCACCCACAATCGCTTCGGGCGAGATTTTTTTCTTCTTCTAACCTCAATATAGTGCAGTAACAACACGTTTGTCTCATGGTGAACTTTTAGAATGGCCAGTTGGTAGTCCTGCCAATCAGGCACATGTATCCGCTGCAAAGAGCGGAGCTGTTCTGCTGACAGGAGCACATTGGAGGTCTTTATATACTCGAAGGCAACACGTTCACAACACGTTTGACAATGTTCGAAGCATGTGACAGATGTTACTCGCACGCTAGACATTCATCAACTACGTCAGGACACGTTTGCGATATCTTTGAGCAATGTTAGGCATGCATCACAGATACGTTTGACCTACATTGAGATACGTTAACCCCACATTGTCTGAGTGTGGGCTGCGCGTTCCTCCCGCCTGTCCATCACTCTCACGTAAGACAACGTTGATCTAACATAGCCCACGCAGCTCTATCACATGCCTAACCTATCTCGATGTTGGCCTAATGTGAGTGTAACGTCATCCCAATGTAACTGCTTTACGTTTCGATGCGTCAAAAGTTTTGGGTATGTCCAAAACCTTGATGTGTGCTGCCGTAACTCGAGGTAACCTGACATATCTCGACGTCTGCCTAACGTAACCATGACGTAACCCACCGTACCTCAACGTAATGACCAAAATTCACCTACGTCGGCTCACCTTAGCTTGTTACGTCGTAGTGTGCTAGGGCCACAATTACTCTACAGAACTCACCCAATGCATACAATATATATACATGTATATAGTGTGTATATATAAAAAATAAAAACTTCCGAGCGAGTGGCGTGCGACAGCCCGGAACATAGGGGGAGGGCCGGAGCGAAGCATGCCGGTACCCCCCCCTATCCAGGAAGGGGGGGGGGGGGGGGGGGGGGGGTAGGAGCAGGACATTACAGAGAGATTGTTACACACGATAACAGTCTTATCACTATCCATATATATATATTTAACCATTTGGCTATTTCGCGTCCGCCTAAGGCGAGCCTAATGTGTTAGTTTTTCTGTAATGATTTCCGAGTGAATTTCCTGGGCCTGCCGCGGGCTGCCGCCGCCTCTCGTCGCCTCTCGTCCCGTCTGCAGGTTGACCGCCTTCGTGCTATGAATCCCAGGCTAAGGGCGGGGAGCCAGAGTACCATAGAAATACGGTTTGTCCCTCCCCCGCATTTAAATAAGAAAGATGTTACTTATTGTTTCAACTAACTGGCTCTCCTCCCTGCCGTTTTGCGAGTGTTGATATACTTTGGTTAATCCAGATCTAGGCCGGCACCCTATGTTGTGCCACCGCTGTCACTTATAAACAGCCTACGTTAATGTTTTACTCAGTTAAGTGTCATTACGTTACTTCAGGTTTTCATTAAGAAGGTGACTATTATATCCCCGCAGAAGGGTTGATCGGCTGCTTAAGGCCTACCAGGCAGAAGGCCCTTAATTACATATAGAATAATCGAATATCGATATCAAGTTGACCATAGTGGTTAATATGTGTAAAGACTGGAGAATAGTAAAGAATGCAAGGAATGTTCCAATCACTTTTAAGAGCTCACGGCTTTATTCCTAACACTACTGATACACTCCGATTCGCTAATAATGATGAATACGCATAAGTACAGCCCTTCCCACCATAATTAACTTAAAAACAATTCAGAATTCTGACAATAAAGGCCTAAATCTCGTCTAAAAAAGCAGAGCATGCAGAAACACGTCCGATGGGTCTGAGCCCAAGCGCTCGACCTTCCATCGTTGCTAGGAAAGTCGCAATCTGCGTCTCCTAGCAACACTTTATGGCCGTGAACCCGGCCCCGCATTTGATGGTCGATGCAGGCTTGTCCCGGCGAGCAGCCCGCATCTCAGAATGCGGGTTGCCCGGCCCAAGCCCGCAACGGTCATAGCTCGAGTGTAGTCTCGCCCACTTCACATATATATATATATATATATAATGTTTCTGTGTGAAAAATGCATATATAAAGAATTATATATATTCCGCTAAAGTTAACCAGCAATACCACACTAATGGGATTCAATCGACAGTGTATTTAGTTAGTTTCGGGCCGACTGTCAAAGGATAAGCAGCACCAAATGTGCATTATATATAACACACTGAAACTGCGCGCCAAGCACCATCCACCAATAAGATCCAACCCGCCGAGACTATGTCTACTCCAGATGCAGCACACACTGAGCAGACAGTCAGAGATATATTGTTCTAATCCAATAACTGCAATCAATGGGGTCCCGCAATTACAAGTCAGTTGCTTGGTGGTAAGTACTGGTTTGCAATTCGGAGCTCTCTTTCTCTCTATTACTCATCATTATTACTCTCTATTGGTCTCTTTCTCTCTGTCTCTTTCTCTAGTTCTCTCTTTCCCTCTATTTCTCTCTATTTCTTTGTTCCTCTTGTTCTCCCTCTCTTTCTCTGTCTTTCTGTCTTTCTCTCTCTCTCTCTCTCTATTACTCTTTCTCTCCCAATTCTCTTTCTCCGTCTATTTCTCTCTATTTCTCTTTCATTCTCTCTTTTTCTCTTTCTTTCTCTCTTTGTCTTTCTTTCTCTCTCTCTCTCTTTCTTTGTGAATTCTCTATTTCTCTCTGTCTCCGTCTATTTCTCTCTATTTCTCTTTCTTTCTCTCCTTCTCCCTCTCTGTCTGTCTGTCTGTCTGTCTCTCTCTCTCTCTTTTCCCCTATCTCTCCATTGTCCGTTTTCTGCTACATCACTTACAAGACGGTTAGATTAGTTACAGATTGCTGTTTGGGAAGTGTCCGGTGTAATTCCTGAAGAGCTTGACCTCTATTAGGTAGCAACGGACGCCCAGTTGTCATCCTGTCGACTCGTCTCATTGGTTCAGGGCTCACGCTACGTGGGGCATTTTAGGCTCTTATGTTGGCCCTTCTGGGAAATGGTCGCGTAGCACATTGTCACAGTGCTCTGGTGAACTATCTACACGCACACGCATCCACACACACATACACGTGCACCTACACACCAGAGAGGATGGCCGAATGAGTTGAGCGTCCGTCTCCCCTTTTGGTAAATCGATGGGTTCTAACCCATGGGTTCGAACCCTGGTCGAGTCAAAGCAATGACTTAAAAATCTATACTTGGCGATTCCTAGCCAGGCATTCGTCATTATTAGGATATGGCCTGGACTGATTGGTTCAGTGTCAGGATAATGTGACTGGGTAGGATATCAGGTCATGGTGCTGGCGGCCTGGTCTCACAGTAGGGCAGCACTATATAGTTGAAATGAGTGTGCACTGTCACCAAGTCGGTACCCGTCCTGATATGACCTTAGATGTTGCCAGGACGTAAAACTCCAACAAGCGACCATATACATATATACACACAAGCGTATATACACACATGTATAAGTACATACATGTGTACATACATACATGCATATATATACATAGATACATACATGAATTTTACCTCGGTATGCCGCCTCTGGCTAGCCGTAGGCTAGGGAGAAGGAAGCACATCCGGGTCCAGCAATTAGCATAAGTAACTCACAACGGGAGGACGTTTGTGAGTTGCTCCACAGGATTTATCTACTACTACTGCTTTTATCCAAAAGTAAGTACTGTTTTCTTCGATAACTTTGTTTATCATGCTCTATAGCATCTTTTTATGAAAGTTCAGAACTTTCTTCAGTCCTGTTTGGACTTTGTACGTTTTTTAACTTACGGATAGAACATTGCGTGCCGCTGGCACAAACGAAACCGATACTGAGTTCTATCGACACCTGTTTTTCAGACAGGGAGAAATGGCAACCCGAGTTGCTCATTTCCTAAGAAAAGTCTCCCGGATCCTAATAGAGGATGATGTTGGGGATGCTTCTGGGTGTTTTTTATAAACACCCCTGACCGGTTTAAGGCGAACCTCCGAGTTTCGTAATATTTTCTCCAACTTGTTGGCGCTGTAGCCACAGGTGGGAGAAGTGTACGGAACAGAGAGAGGGGCCGATCTCACGATCGATGCCCTCCGTTTGGTTGGTTTCGTTACCACACACCTACGGCAAATTTAGCTTCACGCCTGTACTGACACGTTGCAACACACGTTCTCTGTACCATGTTCCTCAACCCAGTTTACTGGCTTACACTTGTGTAGTTGAGATGATTCCGGGTTAGTAACGCTTTGGTTTCGTTACAGTTCCCGATGGCCACTCGCCGGAATAAGCCGCCCGCTGCAGCGGTGGGTGTCCCCCCGACGGATTACGATTCGTCTCCACCGGCTACGGCTCCGCCGTCCCCACATCCTGGGGCTCATGCCTCGGATCAAGACAGTGATCACGCCCCTCAACCAGTGGGGTGGGAGGCGAAAATGGCGGAGATGATGGAGGAGAAGATGCGCCTTTTCCAGGCGCAGACCTTTCCAGATCCTTCCCAAATCCCTGATGAGGATTGGGAAGACTTTTCTGAGGACGAAGAGGACACGCTTTCGGCACCTGAGGTTCCGAAACCGAAAGCGCGGGGCAAGAAACGCCGCCCAGTGAGCAGTTCTGGTGACGAGTTCACAAAGAAAGCGAACTCTAAGCGCTCCAAAAAGTCCAAAAAGAAGAAGAAGAAGAAGGACTCCTCTTCAGACTCGTCGTCCGACTCTTCTTCCACCGAGTCGGATTCCGACACGGAACGAGCGGGTGTCTACGCCAAAATAGGCGTTAAAGCTGGCAAGAAAATTGTCAAAAAGAAAGCTCAGAAAGTGCGCACCACTACCATGATGCGCAAAACGGTGAATAGCCATTTCACTACGTTTAAACCGATCGAAGTCATCAACAAGTTGACTGAGCAGATTTCAGGAGTTAAGGGCATTCCTGCTTCGGTTTTCAAAGAGATGGATTCCGGCATTCATCTTTCCGACGAACGCCGTCGTTATGAAACTTCCCTCTGCCTTATCCATAAGGCAGTTTTGGGTGCCTTGACGTCTGTTATCCCTGTGGCTAACAGGATGCAGACAGAGAACAAGTTCTCGTCTTTGGCGCGGGTTATGGACCGGGGCATAGCTTTGTTAGCAGCCGCTAGTAACTACATGACCCATCGGAGATTTGAAAACGTTTTCAAATCGGTCACCACAGATGCCGGAAAAGAGGTTGCCCGCTCTAAGAAGGTAACGGACCATGATGGTAAGGAATACACCGTGTATTCCGGACCTACCCCTATCAAGAGCAAACCGCTTGATAAATCCAAGATGTTTGGGGGTCAGCTAGCTTACCTGTACAAACAGGTAGAGGTCGACTACAAGAGTGCTAAAAACACTGAAGCAAAGAGTCGTCGCTTCCAAAACCCAGCAGGGTTCAGAAAGTCTAGGACGGATTTTCGATTCCGCAGAGGAGGAAGGCCGTTCAGGGGCGGACCGTCCTTCCAGTTCAACCAGCGAGGAAGGGGCCGAGGCGACAGGCCGGCCTCAAACTGGAACGACAACCGCGGCTACAAGAGGGATTTCGTTCCCAAGCCCCAGTTCCCGAAACAAGGGAACAAGTAGAGATTTCCACACAAACAGTGCAGCCTCCTGACCCTACAATGGTCACGGAGGAAACTCAAACTGAAGTAAGCCTTTTTCAAGCAGGGAATGTTTCTAATTGTTTACATCAATGGCAACAGTTAACCACTAATCCAGAGGTCCTGAATATTGTTAAAGGCATTCACATCCCTTTCACACAATTGCCTATACAAAAGAGAGCGCCTTTTCCGTATCAGTTTAATTCACTAGAAAAATCTCAGCTAGATCACCAGGTTCTACTGTTTGAGTCTAAGGGCATTGTCAACAGAGTTGAACATACTGAAGGGGAATATATTTCCAATATCTTCTCTACTCCTAAACCTGATGGTTCAATCCGAATGATTTTAGATTTAACTCAGTTGAATGAAATCATTGAATACAAACATTTCAAAATGTTTTCTTTAGAAACAGCTCGTGATTTAATTACCCCAGGGTGTTGGCTAGCGAGTGTTGATTTAAGGGATGCGTACTACACCGTTCCTATTCACCAGACAGATCGGAAATACCTACGTTTTCTCTGGAATGGCCAACTTTTTGAATTTACATGTTTACCTAATGGTTTGGCCTGCGCACCGCGTCTGTTTACTAAGTTGTTGAAACCAATTTTTGCACACATGGCAAAATTGGGGCATTGTATGTTTCCATACATAGATGATTCTTTTATTATGGGCCAATCTTTCACGCAATGTGAACTCGCTGTTAAAGATTTATGCAACATTTTCACCAAATTGGGTTTCTTCATACATAACAAGAAATCGGTTTTTTCTCCTACTCAGGAGCTTAAGTGTCTCGGGTTCATTCTGAACACCACGGCTATGACCGTTTCGCTTACACGCCAAAAGAAAGATAAGCTTTACCGCACAGCGATACAGCTGTTAGACACTTCTAGGCCAAAGATTAGACAGGTCGCGGTCCTTATCGGGGTCATGGTTTCGTATAGTCCAGCTATTCTATACGGAGCGGCACACATAAAATCCCTCGAAATTGATAAAAATTTGGCGCTGGCCCGCGCAAAGGGAAACTTTGAAAAGACCATGTTTATTTCGGAGAACGGCCTAGCCGACATTGATTGGTGGCTAAACCACTTTGACCATTCCCCCAATCCCATTAGAATGGGAGAGCCTGACACTACCGTTACCACTGACGCGTCTCTCCAAGGGTGGGGAGCACATCAAAATGATGTAGCAACGGGAGGAAGATGGCTAGAATCGGAACTCCCCGATCATATTAACGTTCTAGAACTAAGGGCCATTTACTTGGGATTAACCAGTCTAGTAAAAATACCCAAAAATAATGTACGTATCCTCACGGATAACACCACAGCTATGGCTTATGTCAGAAATATGGGAGGTACAAAATCGATTAAATGTAATGCAATGGCACTTCTCATTTGGAACTGGGCTCAAACCTTTGATGTCTGGTTAACTGTTAATCACATTCCAGGCACACAAAATTGTCTAGCTGACAAGATGAGTCGCCAGTTCCATGATCACTTAGAGTGGTCACTTAATCCATCCATTTTCAAACACATTTGTCACACATGGGGTTCACCTCAGATCGATTTGTTCGCTTCGCGTAATAACTTTAAAATTCCAAAATATGTTTCGTGGCACCCGGAACCCAATGCTTGGCACATTGATGCCTTCTCCCTAAAGTGGCGACATCATTTCTTTTACATTTTCCCCCCCTTTACTATCATTAGCAAAGTCGCCAGAAAGATTCAAATGGAGGGGACACACGCCATACTCATCGTCCCCGAGTGGCACACGCAACCGTGGCTACCGACGTTACTAGCCACAGCCAAAAGCAGCCTTCGCTTCCCAAGATTCCGAGGAAACCTCAAACATCAGGGACCACTAGAACGCCACGGAAACGTGTCGACAACTCCGTTAGTGGCATTCCTTTTTTAAATAAATATTTAGAACAGTTTGGCTTAGACAAAATTACACAACAGCGTTTGGTTGATGATGCGTGGAGAAAAGGAACGGTGAAAATGTATACTACGTATTTAAAGAAATGGGGTATTTATTGCCTGCTTAAGAAAGTCAAGCCAATGACTCCCACAGTATCCCAGGTAGGACTCTTCCTACGTTACCTAGAGGACGAAGGCCTAGGATATGGCGCTATTAACGCTGCCAGATGTGCTCTGTCGATAATCCTACCGCGGGTTAATGGACAAACAATGGGTAAACACCATGTTATTTGTTGGATCATACGATCAATTTATCAGAGGAATCCGCCTAAACCCAAATATAATAGGTTTTGGGATGTTTCTCTAGTGTTCAACCTCTTCAAGAAATGGCCAGAAAATAAGTTTCTGGACGTTAAACTTTTAGGTTTCAAAGTCGCAGTTTTGCTTCTCCTGGTCACTGGACACAGAGGCCAAACTATAGTTGCCCTGTCGCTGAATGGTCTAGAAATTGACAGTAAAGAGGCCACGTTTGATTTATCAACTTTATTAAAATCAAACCGATTAGGTGACCCCCTTTCTACGATAGGGGTGTCCAGTTTCACTCAGGATCGCAAGTTATGTGTCGTATCTGCGATACGAAATTATATATCCAAGACAAGATTAATAAGAAACTCAAGACAGCTATTGGTCAGCTTTATTAAGCCACACAAGGCCATTTCCAGGGATACCCTCGCCCGATGGACAATGAATGTGTTAAAACTGGCGGGAGTAAATACAGACAGGTACTCATCGCACTCTACACGTGGTGCAATGGTGTCCAAGGCAAGATTGCTAGGCATCTCCGTTAAACGGATCCTAGCTCACGCGGGATGGAAAACCGCTACTTCGTTTGCTAGACATTACCACAAACGACTAGAGAAGCCTCAGCCTATAGCGCACAGGCTACTCACCAACTGAAAGAGAGAGGTAAGAAAAACATTGGTTTTTCCTCTTTTTTGCCATACAAATCGCTTTTCCATTGTTGCATACATAAGACATAATCACTAAAAGAATAATAACAAAACAAGAATATCAGGATAAAAATTATTTTACGTAAAGGTCTCCCTAGCCTACGGCTAGCCAGAGGCGGCATACCGAGGTAAAATAGATTAGTTAGACGAATCTTACCTGGGTATAGATGATGGATAACTATTGTTTTACCGAGGTAGAAGCCTCGGTTAGACGTGGGCGAGGGCCCACCCACCACGCCCTGCCACGTCTAGTCAATCACTCAATTTAGCATGAGGTCACTTGACCTTAGGTTGTTTTTTAGAATCATTTTTATCCTGAATTAGTAGGTAAAGATTGCTGGACCCGGATGTGCTTCCTTCTCCCTCGCCCACGTCTAACCGAGGCTTCTACCTCGGTAAAACAATAGTTATCCATCATCTATACCCAGGTAAGATTCGTCTAACTAATCTATATATACTTACACATACATAAGACACATGCATGTACATACACACACGCACATACATACACACATTTATGCACACATGCGCACACATACATACACATATACATATACACATGCACACACATACATGTATACACAAATGTACACATACATACCTGCGCACACATTCCTACATATACATACATACATACATACATACATACATACATACATACATACATACATACATACATACATACATACATGCATGCATGCATGCATACATACATACATACATACATACATACATACATACATACACACACCTACATACATATACACATACACACACACATGCACACACACGGCGGGTGCCCTGGGACAGCTCGGCTCCAGGGACCACTCCGCTTCGTGTACATTAAGTAGTGGAGACGAGTTAGTTGGCTGAGTCACACGATGCCGGGGTCGGCCGGACGGTCCGTCTGGTAAGATTAGCTGTGTAATTGGCCACCGCCGCCACCACCTCCACTTCCCCCTCTGTCACCATTTCTCTAATCCCACCACCACCTCCTCACCCCCACTACCACCACCTCCTCACCCCCACTACCGCCACCTCCTCACCCCCACTACCACCACCTCCTCACCCCCACTAACTACCACCACCTCCTCACCCCCACTACCACCACCTCCTCACCACCACTACCACCACCTCCTCACCACCACTAACTACCACCACCTCCTCACCCCCACTACCACCACCTCCTCACCCCCACTACCACCACCTCCTCACC
>CM059187.1:19267057-19303097 GCA_030323885.1 Branchipolynoe longqiensis | reverse complement strand
TAATGGTACACCAACGGAATAGACGTGGTAGGGTGTGGTGGGCGGGCCCTAGCCCACGTCTACCCGAGGCTTATACCTCGGGAAAACAACAGTTATCCATCATCTATACCCAGGTAAGACTCGTATAACTATACTATTTTACCTCGGTATACAGCCTCAGGCTAGCCTCATGCTAGGGAGACTTTTACATAATTCATTTTTATCCTTAATATCATTTATTCTTATTGTAACATGTTTATGTGTCATTGTATTAGTAATTGTATCATTCAAAGTTTTTGTTCTCACCTATTCCTGTTAGTTGGTGAGCAGGTGCTTTGCAATGCCGGTAGGCTTTTCTAGTCGTTTGTTGTAATGTTTTGCAAATGACTTAGCCGTCTTCCAGCCTGCGTGCGCTAGTATTCTTTTTACAGAAATGCCGAGCAACCGTGCCTTGGAAACCATGGCACCTCTGGTTGAGTGGGAAAAGTATTTGCTTGTATCCACGCCAGCCAATTTCAACACGGTGATTGTCCATCTGGCAAGGGTGTCCCTGGAAATTGCCTCATGTGGCTTTATGAAGCTCACTAATAGTTGTTGTGATGCACGTAAGTCCTTTGTCTTGGATATATAAGCCCGTATGGCTGACACAACACATAATGTACGATCATTTGGGAAGTAGTCTAAGTGAACCGTAGATAAAGGGTCACCTAGCGTGTTTGATTTGAGCAATTGTGCTAAATCAAACGTAGCTTGTTTCTTGTCGATTTCTAATCCAGTTAAGGATAAAGCAACAATCGTTTGTCCTCTGTGTCCCGTTACTAATAGTAACAAGACCGCGACCTTAAAACCTAATTGTTTTATATCTAACAAAGAGTTGTGAGGCCAAGCCTGAAACAACTTAAATACTATAGAAACATCCCAAAAGCGACTATACTTTGGTTTTGGAGGGTTCCTTTGATAGATTGAGCGAAGTAGATAATGAAGAACATAATGTTTACCCACTGTTTCGCCGTCAATTCTCGGTAATAAAATTGATAACGCGCATCTTGCCGCATTGACCACCCCAAACCCCAGTCCCTCATCCTCTAGAGAACGAAGAAAACGGGCTACTTGTGCAATTGTTGGATTTGTTGGCTTGACTTTCATTAGCAAACAATGTACACCCCATTTCTTTAAATAAGTTGTGTACATTTTGACAGTTCCTGGCCTCCATGCATCGGCTACTATCCTGTCTTCAGTAATTTTGTCTAAGCCAAATTGCTGCAGCTGTTTCCTTAGAAAAGGAATGCCAATAGGGGTGTCGCTGACACGTCGCCGTGAACCACTAGCGGTCCGTGGTGCGTTAGGTTCCCGGCTTTTCTTGGGAATCATATATGTTCTTTTGCCAGTTGTGAGACTGCTGGCAGCCAAGGTTGCGTGTCCCAATCGGGCACAATCAGTATGGCGTGTGTCCCCTCCATGCTGATCTTTCTCACCACTCGGCTGATAATGCTAAATGGTGGGAAAATATAGAAATAATTATTCGCCCAGGTAATAGCAAATGCATCAACTTTCCAAGCATCCGGTTCGGGATGCCAAGAAACATAACAGGGCAACTTGTTATTGTTTTGTGATGCAAATAAGTCCACTTTAGGTGTACCCCATTTTGCACACATGAAGTTAAACAAAGGTGTAGATAGGGACCATCCTAAATGGTCATGGAATTTTCTACTCTTATGGTCTGCTAGTGTATTTTGTGACCCTGGGATATGCGCTACAGTCAGCCAGACTTGTTGAGCCTGTGCCCAGTTCCAAATCAGTTTAGATAACTGATTGCAAGGCTTTGATTTGGTTCCACCCATGTTACGGATATATGCCATAGCAGTAGTGTTATCAGTTAGTATTCTAACCTGTGATTTAGTTATCTTGACTAAGCTACGGAGGCCCAAATAAATAGCACGCAATTCAAGCGCATTAATGTGGTCTGACCTTTCATCTTCTAGCCATCTACCACCTGTTGCAACCCCATCTCGATGGGCTCCCCAACCTTCTAGCGAAGCGTCAGTGGTAATTACTGTATTTGGTTCTGCCATGCGGATTGGATTTGGTGAGTTTGCTATATGTTGCATCCACCATCCAATATCCTGTAACCCTTCTTCAGAAATAAACATCTTTCGTTCAAAATTTCCTTTAGTTCGTGCAAGCGCTAAATTTTTATCTATTTCTAGAGATTTAATATGGGCTTTTCCGTATAGAATAGCGGGTGCATAAGATATCATTATCCCGATAAGGACTGCGACCTGTCTAATCTTAGGTTTCGGTAACTTAAGGAGCTGGGTCGCTGTGGTCATAAACTTAGTTAGTTTCTGTTCTGTTATCGACACTGTGAGGGAGCGTGTATCAAGGATAAACCCTAAACATTTTAGTTGTTTTGTTGGTTTAAGCACTGACTTATTTGGATGTACATAAAACCCCAATTTAGTGAGTAATGCACATAAATCTCGAACTGCGTTTACACAATCAATTTGTGTTGACGCCATTATAAAGGAATCATCTATGTACGGGAACATTATATGACCATTCCTCGCCATAACTGAAAAAACAGGCTTTAGCAGTTTAGTGAACAAACGAGGGGCACACGCTAAGCCATTCGGCATACAGGTAAACTCATAGTTGGTCATTCCAAAGAAAGCGGAGAAATTTCCGGTGTTGTTCCGCTATGGGAACCGTGTAGTATGCATCTTGTAAGTCAACACTAGCCATCCACGCATGTGGTGTAATCAGATCGCGTGCCGTATCTAGCGAGAACATTTTAAAATGTCGATATTCGATCATTTTATTAAGGGTCGTTAAATTCAGAATCATTCGAACGTCCCCGTTAGGTTTCGGTCTCGAGAAAATGTTTGAAATAAACTCTCCTGTGCAGTGTTTCACTTTTTGTATAATTCCTTTCTTAAAGAATTTAATTACCTGTTGAGTTAGTGCCTCTCGTTCAATTTGTTCAATTTTATAGGGAAAAGGAACTCTCCCTTGTACCGGAATTTGTATGAAGGGAATTTGAACACCTTTAACTATTTGTAAAATATCTCGATCATTGGTAATTTTGTTCCATTCAGAAATATGATTAACAATATTCCCAGCCACAAAGTTGCTTACAGTTTGTGTGGTTTTAGAGGCCGCGGGGATTTGTAAAGTCTGTGTTTGGGCCTCTACTTGGACCCGCCCCTGGGGAAGGGTAGTGGGGAGTTGAAGCCTCGGCCCAGTGGCCGTGCGGTGTTGTCGGTCCAGCCTGGGCGGGCGCCCTGGCCCCGGAAAGACTGGCTGAAGCTTGAGCCCGGTCTTGATCCTCTGCCGAGCCGTCGTGGGCGAAAATCCCCTCGTGACCTTTTGAAGCGTGGGGCTTCCGGCTTCTTCCTGCCGTCCATGTTTTTGCCACTCTTGGCTGCGGTTTCAACTTCTTTATAGAGGTATTGTAGTTGGCCCCCAAACATTTTCGTTTTATCCAAAGGTTTCCCTTTGATCGGCTCTGGGACCAGAAAGAGCGTATACTCTTTCCCATCATTGTCCGTGACCTTCTTTGAGCGGGCCACCTCTTTGCCGGCGTCTGTGCAAACCGACTTGAAGACATTCTCATATCTTCTGCCGGCGTTAGCATAGCGATGCCTTTGTCCATGGTTTTAGCCAAGGACGAGAACTTGTTTTCTCGTTGCATCCTATTTGCCACCGGGGTGATGGCTATCAGGGTACCGAGCACCGCCTTATGCACTATGTGCAAGACGCTCTCAAACTTCTTACAGTCTTCCGTCATGTTGACATCTCTGTCCATCTCTTTAATGATGGAGTTGGGGACACCTTTAACGCCCGTCAATTCATCTCCTAGCTTGGCTATGATTTCCGCCGGTTTAAACGTGCGGAAATGACCATTGATGGTCTCGCGCATAAGCGTGGTAGTTTTTATTCGCTTAGCTTTCGCCTTCTCCACCTTTTTTGCCACTTTGCCACCAATGGCAGCATAGACATAGAAGTGGAATCTGGGGAGGAATCGGATGAAGAAGAATCTTTCCTCTTCTTCTTTTTCTTGGACTTGGGCTTCCGCTTTTTGCGAAGCCCGGTCTTATTTCGTTCCTTTGTGAACTCGTCACCCGAAGAAGTGACCTGCTTCTTCTTCTTGCTCCGTTTAGGAGGAGGGGGAGGGGGAGCCTTAGGCTCCATCGCTGAGTCTGTCTCTGAGAAATCTTCCCAGTCCGACTCGTCTTGGAACATCGGCAATGGCCGTTTACGAGACAGCGGTGCTTTGAGAGACAGAATATGGTTCTCCATAGCCGCCCAACGTGTCTCCCAATCTGGAACTGTAGGGCCCTCAGGCACTGTCTCTTCTTCCGCCTCGGAGAGGATATGCGCCCCGCGCTGTGGTGAAGGCATAGCCGGCAACACCGGTGAGGAGTCGTACTCCTCGTCCGAGCCTCTCGGAGCGCGTCCCTCGGCTGCTGCTGCAACGCGCTTACTCCGCTTCGTGGCCATCGGGATCTGAAACAAGTGAATGGTCAGTCCCGGTATTTCTAAATGTCACAATTTGTCAATTAAAACTTAATTGGACATCTAGTGGTGTTAGAGAACGTGTTTATACCGTTCTAACACAGGCGTAATAAGCTAAATTTGTGCGTGGATTGTGGGTCAAGCCCAAATCTTACGCGGGGTCGGGACCAGTGTATCGGCTCGCCCATCCCTCTGTTCCGCACACTTCTCCCCCCCTGCGACTATTGCGCCAGCAGGTCGGAGAAAATGCTACGAAACTCGGAGAAACGCCTGAAAAAGTTTGTGGGGAGTCTATAAAAGAAACCCAGGAGCATCTCCAACAACACTCTCTATTAGAGTCCGAGAGAATTTCCACAGGAGATGAGGCAGAGCCCACATCTCTACCCATGGTCACACGGGTGTTGATAGAACCGCTAAGAATCGGTTTCGTTCCTTCGAGAAGGAATCTAGAGCTTTCTATCCTTGGTTTTTTAGAACCGAATAAACTAATCCAAAAAGGACCAAAGAAAGTTCTGAACTTTCCATAATGATGCTATAATGCATCATAATTAAGCTAACCACAGTTTTTACTATACTTACTGCGTATTTGCTTGTGTGTAGACTAAATTTGCGGGAGCAACTCAACGAAACGTAATCCAATCGTGAGTTGTTTATGCTAATTGCTGGACCCGGATGTGCTTCCTTCTCCCTAGCCTGAGGCTAGCCTGAGGCTGTATACCAAGGTAAAAAATATATATATAATGACAGTTCAACACAATATTGGTTCAGGGATTGATGCAGAGCCTAGCTTTTAACCCATGTGCAGCAGTGGTAGTAGGAGAGGCAGACACAGTTTGGAATAGAATGAGGTTAAATTACCTTCCATACATTTATACTTGCATAATACGCTTTACATCACACACAAACACACACAAATATATATATAAATATATGTATTTATATATATACTCATACACACAACAGAGAAGATTCCGGCAGGCTTCTAACTTTAATAATCTCTCCGCTTCCTTGCGGAGCCACAGATCACGTGACCGCCCGCTGACCACACAGAACACAGGTAACCTCTCATGGTTGTTGGTTGGGAGGGGGGGGGGGGGCTGACGAGCCGCTAGCCCGTCGCACAGGGGCAGTCCACCAGGTGATTGCCTCCAGCTAATATAACTGGGTTTAAAAAAATGAAAGGAATAACAAAAAAAAACTGAACCCACTGACAAAACACTTCTCCAGTAATGATGTTTGGTCGATAATTAAACGTTATTGCAACATATAATGTGGGGTTAGGGAAGAGTGGGTCCTTTTAAACTTCCTTCCACAACGATTTGAGACCTTTATCAGGCGGTTTAACGTAATACCTCTCATAACATTCTTTCTTAAGAGTAGATTAGCATACGCCCACTGAACTATATTGGTCAATAAGGCGGGGCATTAAAGCGGCACGCTATCGTTAGAAACAAACACGGGGGGGAAAAGGAGAAAACAAGTGGAGCAGAGTTGAGGGGAGGTGGAAGGTGATGAGGGATACACAGGTCAGAGGTCACAAGGTGGGTGGGTGTCGACATTAGGGTGCCATTGGTGGGGTAAAAATAGGGTTTGGGACATTTTAAATACAACTAGCATTCCTATTGACCTGTTTCTATTCATAATTTAAATTTGCAATAAACGTTATTTGAAGTAAGGTATGTTGTTTTAATCTGGTCATATACTTGTTTGAAATCTTCTACACGAATAAATTACTTGGAAAAAAAAAACCCAAAACATTTTCTTAGTTAATTGTACATTAAAGCTTTTGTTTGTTGTTGCTTTACATCCTAGCAACATCAAATGTCATATCATGGTGGGTACCAACTTGTGACAGTGCGCACTTATGGTGACTTTATAGTACTGCCCCATTGGGAGACAAGGCCATCAGCACCATGACCCAATATCCCACACAATCACATTATCCTGATACAGTGCTAACCAGTCCCTGTCCTATCCTATTGATGCTGAGCACCAGGCTAGGTAGCGACAAGTATCAATTTGATGATAAGTTATTGGTTTCACTCGGCTGAGATTCGAACACCTGACCTACAGATTCGGCCACCATGTCCAGTAGTAAATTAAAGCTGCCTGATTCAGTAATGAATGACATGACAAGGGGGGGCATTCGACTGGGCCTCTCTACCCGAATATCATAATATTTCCGAACAAATTCCTATTCGACAGGGACCGGAAGTGGGTTCATATACTGATGATTCGGATGTGTGTGTGTGGCTCCATCCGTAAAGTTGCGGATAGAAAGGGCCCAGTCGAATGCCCCCAAGGACAGTGCAGATGAGAACAGTTTATTACAGGTGGACAGAAGCCTTCGGGCCCAGCCCTATAGAAAAATCACTGGTCATAGTAGGGCATGTGGGTGAACAAAGAAAACATGGTCGTAGCAGTGAAGAATGCGTGCGCATCGCCAGCTCACCGATAAGTGAGGAGCTCACCGATAAGTGAGGAGCCAACAATGACAAGAGGAAAGGCGTGAAAGTCCATTGGCCAATCATGTGGGTGGATAGTGGACTCGTCCATCTACCCAAAGTCAAGTTCAAAAGCATAGCGCGTGGGAGGTGATGGCATGTAATTCCCACTGAATCAAATGCAATGCTAACATTGCAACCAATCAAATGAAAACAAAGTACAATTACATGAAGTATAATCAATTATAGTTATATAAACTAACGGAAGACCTAATTACTATTATTTATTATTATTGTTGTTTCAAGGTTTTCGGAGTCGCACACCCACCTTGATATTGGGTTTATTAATTATTCATTGGTATACTATATGTTTGACCCACGTTAGTAGGGGTCGCGCGCTACCCTTGGATCCAATGGTGCGGATCGGCGCGATTTTGGTACCACCTACGAAAGCTCTGGACACTAAAACTCACCCATGGATCCCGCACTGCTGCTGTATTTTTCCTTCGTGTAAAAATATCCTTGCACGCTGTTGGCTATATGAATTGTTCATTAATATTAAATATCTCAAATGCGATATAACAAGACTAAAATTAAATACATTAAATAATGTTTAGTGGAAATTTAAAATATAAATACTGGTCAATATAAATACTAGTTGGATTTTAATTGAGCATGTTGGCGAGGCTAACATGGGTAATTTGCGACCGAGGCCAGGTCTTTCCTCTCTTTCTGTTTGCTCCTTCTCCCTTACTCCGCTCACTGGCTGTTCTGACACCCTGCTGTTCATTTCGCTTTCTCCTATCATAACATTTCGGAGCTCTACTTACCGGCAAGGCCCTGCACTGGTGTCTGCTGTTCCTGTCAACAATGCCGCCGGTTCGGAAAAGGGGTGAAAGGCCGCCTTTGGCACCTCAAAGTGTAAGGCAGCAAGCAACCTTTTAGAACGGTACGGTCGTCCTGTGACCCTAATGTGGAAGCAGAGTCGCCAGAATCGTCTTCGTCCTGTTTGCCACGCCCCTCATGGCCGGCGTCATTTGACGGCCCTTCCTCACAGGTGGAGTCGGACCGGGATTTAATAAGGCGGTTGACAAGGGAGAATAGAAGGCTGAAGTCAGTCTCGGCTGTTTCTGAACGCCACCTGTCTCGGGAGAGGAGTGAGTCTCCGGTTCTACATAGACGGCTGTCACCTCTCAGTTCGCCGTCACCTGGGCCCGCGTTCAGGGTCCGTCTCGGAGGCGCCGCGGAGACATCTCAGCGATGCTTTTTGGTCTATTTGCGTTCAGGGTGCGTCTCGGCGATGTCTCGGCGACGCCTCCCTTTTCAGACTGGAGATGAAAAGCACCTCGAAAATGGCCGCTGCATTCAGTGCTTTCAGCCAATGACAGCACAGCTTTACCATTGCAAATGGCCGTCGCCTATGGAGGCCGCCATTTTCGAGCCGGCCAACAGCTAAATCCGTTCAGACGGCGAGTCACCCTGATTTTCTTGAAGATTTATACTGCCTATTATGGATAAGTCTGAATAGACTTGTTTTCACCATTAGACAGTTTGTCGATAGAAAGCCTGAGCCTGCACTTTTACCGACCCAAGGGATTTTTAACCTCCCACACCACATAGACATGGTATGAGAGCAACTGGCCTTTGATGACGCTGTCAGTTAGTTATCCACAGCGGTGGAAATCCAAATTGGCAGAGGTGGGGGCATGGGCAAGACTGGCCGCCTCTTCTCCAGCACGAGGAGGACTTGTCTAGGATGGCGATCACGTGGGATTGGGCAACCTGGAGGAGGTGGTTGGAACGTTTGTTCCAAATGGTCGACAATGGGCGCATCAGATACGGTTGGCACGACCCAGGTGCCATTATGAGCCGTGTTTACACGGGAGAGTTAAATCGCTTCATATAAATCGCCTTGCCTAGTTCGCCTCACATTCGCCGTGTAAACGCGCCACTGAAGCGGATTAGGGCTGATTCGCTTCATATGATTCGCTTTATGTATACCGCGTCGCGAGGTGGTTTATGTGAAGCGATTCAGCTGGTTCCCGGGCGGCGATAGTGTAAAATAGCAGTGCTTGCCGGCTGCAAGCTCAGCTGTAACTATCGCTGGTGCCCGGCAGTGTTAGGGACCGATTAGGTCGAAATCTATTAAATGCGATCATATTTAACAGAATTACAGAGTCAAATAATGAAATTTAATTAAATTAACCTTAAATTCCAAGCAATATTAACGTAGCAGCTACATCGGCGTCGAATCGACGAGTGTAAACTAAACCAATAGCAGTGCTCGCCGGCTACAGGCGGACCACTAAGGCTGCTGGTTCCCGGTCGCCGACACACTTTCAAACTCACTAATGTAAACGTGCCACTACTTGGCTTCATATAAATCGCTTTGCCTAATTCGCTTCACAATTCCCCGTGTAAACACAGCTATGGATGTAAAGCGGGACGTTTGCTCAGATGTCCTCAGGTCATCTCACTACCGCTCCTCGTATGTCCAGCCAGCAGCAACATCGGTGGCGCCTTCTGCTCCACAGCAGCCCCCTCCCCCAGGTAACCCCAGTGAGGATTACAACCGTGAGACTGATGGGAGGGCATGTTTCAATTGGAACTGGGATAATTAAGGGCTGTACGTTCACCTCTCTCTGCTCATGGCATGCTACCTGATCGGTTCTTGCTCTTTTGCGCCTGGTGTGCGAACAAGTTCAGGCGCATGTTGCATCACAAGGAGCAGGACTGCCTCAAAAAGTGCAAGTTTCTCGATAAGAAGCCGTCTGATCAGGCGCCGGCTGCAGCTGCTGTAAGTCGTTCACCTACTGGTTCACTCACCCGACACCTAGCTATTTCTGCCGATAGGCTGGTGTCAAACCCTGCCCCCCCCCCCTACCCCTCCCCACTCACCCCCTGTCTGAACCGCGGCTCGGCTCAGGCTCCGTCCAGGCCACTCAGACCCCCCACACACTTCTTTCCCTCCCTCCCGTCCAATCCGTCCACCACCTGCCCCACCCCCTGCTTTCTCGCATGAGCGCGCAACACTCCGGAAGCGAATGTACTCCGCTCACTACCCGGTGCGCCCACTCGGCCCTCACAGGGCAGGTCACACCTGCCCCGCTCCTCTCTACTGCTATAGATGTTAGCCTGCCTGAATTGGTATTTGATTGGTTCGACACCTCACCTGACCTAGACTCACCGGCTCAACCAGCTGGGCGCTCTAGTTTGTTTTCCCCTCCCCCCATACCTGTGCTATTTAGGCCCATTTAGCCTCGTTTTAGCCAGTTCCGGTCTCTAATGTGTGGGCCAGCCACGTTCCCTACCTTCAGATTTATAAGGCAGTACGAGCTACCGCGCTTCCCAATTATTTAGAAGCTAGGCTTCCGATCCCGTCAGGCCTTATTGTCCCTGCGTGGTGGTCACTCCTAATTGATTTTCCTGAAACATTGTTGGTAGATCATCTGGAGTTTGGCTGGCGCTGGATTATACCTCTGATAGAATCCCAGTGCCTACTATGGATAACCATACACCAGCGGCAAATTTAGACCCGAGTAAGCTTTTCTTTCTAAAGAGTGTTCATTAGGGGCGATCCTTGGCCCGTTCACGGTTCCCCCGTTCACCCCCTGGTGTCAAATTAGCCCGATGATGACCCGGCCGAAGAACTCAATATCTAGGCGGGTCATCATCGATTTTAGTTTCCCACCCGGGAGAAGTGTTAATTCCGGCATAGTAAAGGGTTTTTATTTGGGGTCGCCCTTCAATTTCTCACTTTCGTCAGTGTCAACGTTGACTGATCGGCTCTCCTTATTGGGTCACGATTCCTGGCTTTAGTCGGCGGATCTTGCCAGGGCATATAGACAGCTGCGTGTATGCCCTTTGTCTGTGCCCCTGTTGGGTGTATCGCTCAATAATCAGGTATATATAGATATAGCCCCTGTCTTTGGGTGCAGTACGTCTGCCCTTGCGTGTGCGCCGACCACTAGAGCCTTGGTTTGGCTGTTAAGGAGGGAGGGTTACTTTGCACTGTGCTATCTAGATGACTTCGTGTGATTGGAGTCATCGAGAGAGCAAGCTTCTGAAGTGTATAATAGATTCACTGAATTAGCCCATCTCTTAGGCTTGGCCTTAGCCCCAGATGTGTTCCGCCCTCAACCTCCCTGGTGTGGTTAGGCTTCTTGATTAATACGGTGACGATGACAGTAGCGATCCCTCACGTTAAACTTGAAGAGGTGCTGCAGGTGTGCGTGGCTTGGAAGTCCAAGTCGACTGCGTCACGCAAACAGCTGCAGAGCCTCACCGGCAAGTTCCAGCACTTGGCCAAATGTATCAAGCCGGCAGCTAGGTTCACTAACAGGGAAACAGGCCTCCTGGCTCTCTACACAAGTGCCCTCGCGACCAGAACCTGGCAAAACAAAGCCACCCATGTACGTGCCTACCTGGCGTTCTGTCGCCGTCATGGTGTGTCCTCCTTACGGCCTGTAGTGTATGACCTCCTTTCGTTCCTCCTGTATTTAAATTCCACCCTCAGTGCCACCAGGTCGGTCCTCAACTATTTTAGTTCGACCAAGCTCTGGGTGTCTTACTCACCAGGAGACCACTCAGCATTTGATGCCCACTAAGTTGCAGTTATGAAAGTGCTGTCATTAAATCCTCCCCTCATGTTCCTCGTCAAGCCCCTCCTATGTCCCCCGATAACCTGAAAGTAATAATAGGTTACCTCGCGGACTTGCGACCGCTTCCTGTTGTCATCATACTCACCCTTCTGATAGGTTACCTGACCCTTATTCGCCAAAGCAATCTGGTCGCCCCCACATCAGGCCCTCCAGTCCATACCATTAAGTTTCGTGGTTGTCTCTGGTCCCCTGGTGCACTCTTGATCACCGTTTCCTCCTCTAAAACCCAGCTTAAAAGTGCGTCCCCGCTTGTCTATTGTCTCCCCGCCATCCCGCATTCGAGCTGCTGCCTGGTCGCAGCTTGGTCCTGGTACACCTCCACCCTTGCCCTGAACCCGGACGGCCCTGCACTCCTCCTTCCCTCCGCTAGGCCCATGACCTCCCGCTATCTCACCAAGACAATCCGGCTGGCAGCTGCAGCGGCGCTTCGCCGATACTCCTCCTACACGATCCACAGTCTACGTTGAGGGGCAGCCCAGTCCTGTCAGGCGGCAGGGCTGCCCCTTCCTGGCCTCATGTTTGCCGCTTCCTGGAAGTCGGCGGCGGTCACTGGTACCCGCTTGCCTGACCTACCTTGGGTCTGATTTATTTTTAATAAATTCTTTGATTACATCTCCTTTTGTTCTCCTCTTACTTATCTAGGGCTGATTGAAGTGAATTGAGCATGTTAGCGAGTCTAACATGGGTAATTTGCGAACGAGGCCAGGTCTTTCCTCTCTTCCTGTTTTCTCCTTCTCCCTGACTCCGCTCACTGGCTGTTCTGACACCGTACTGTTCAGTTCGCTTTCCCACCCACCCACACTCTAACTGGGGGGGGGGGGGGGTGAGCGCTGATTGGTTCTACACTCCACCTGCTCCTGTTCTACTCTGAGCTGTTCATCTACACTTGGTTCCTGCTGGCCGCTTGAACTTAATACATTTTCTGACATGACATAGGGTCAATGGTACCCGCTTGCCTGACCTACCTTGGGTCTGATTTATTTTTAATAAATTCTTTAATTATATCTCCTTTTGTTCTCCTCTTACTTATCTAGGGCTGAGTGAAGTGAATTGAGCATGTTGGCGAGGCTAACATGGGTAATTTGCGAAGGAGGCCAGGTCTTTCCTCTCTTCCTGTTTTCTCCTTCTCCCTTACTCCGCTCACTGGCTGTTCTGACACCGTACTGTTCATTTCGCTTTCCCACCTACCACCCTCTAACTGGGGGGTGAGTGCTGATTGGTTCTACATTCCACCTGCTCCTGTTCATCTACACTTGGTCCCTGCTGGCCACTTGAACTTGATACATTTTCTGACATGACATAGGGTCACTGCCACCCCGCTTGCCTGACCTACCTGTGGGTCTGATTTATTTTTAATAAATTCTTTAATTATATCTCCTTTTGTTCTCCTCTTACTTATCTAGGGCTGAGTGAAGTGAATTTCCAAGTCACGTCCACCTTTTTTGCTCTTCTGCACAACCTATACCCATTGGTCTCTCGGCACCACATCCACCCACCATGTGACCGCTGACTTGACCTCTGCTGTGTAACCCAACCTGGTGTGTTGCAGTTGTTTTCTCCACTTGTTTTCCACTTGTTTGTTTATTTAATAAAGCCGCATGCTCCTGTGCTCCCACCTGTCCGCCATTTCTATTCTCGCTGCTTCTTTAAGCAGGGCGCCCTGTTCTGACCTGACCAGTGGGAACTCGGATTTTATCTGTAGGCCAAGCCCACAACCATCCAGTCTGCTCATAGAGAAAGACTGGGAGATCCTTTTGCCAAATAAACCACTGGGAAAACATAAACACACAAGGAAAATAAAAAAATAAAAACAAGAAACTGCAAGTCAACCGCATAAGACCCGAACACTTAAAAAAAAAGAAAACCAATTTAATAAACCGCGATCACTAACTAACGTTACGTTACATCTTTGTTACAAAGACCAGCGCCGTGGCCAAATCGGTAGAGTGCAGGCTTCCCGTGCGGAAGGTCGCGAGTTCGGATCCCAGCCGAGTAAAATTACTTACTTATAAGATTGATACTTCTTGTTGCCTAGTCTGGTGCTCGGCATTAGTAGGATAGGACAAGGACTGGTGAGTATTAGGATAATGTGACTGTGTGGGATATTCGGTCATTGTGCTATCAGCCTGGTGTCCCAGTGGGGCACCACTATAAAGTTGCCATGATTGTGGACTATGACCTTAGATGTTGCTAGGACGTAAAGCAACAATAAACAAACAAGCGGTGAATTGCTGTGAGAATGTATTAATGTAGGTGGCATCCTGCTGGCAAGATATATTAATGCAGGTGGTGGTCGGCTGTGTACATGCATTAGTGCACGAGACATACTGCTGGCAAGATATATTAATGCAGGTGGTGGCCTGCTGTGTACATGCACTAATGCACGAGACATACTGCTGGCAAGATATATTAATGCAGGTGGTGGCCTGCTGTGTACATGCATTAATGCACGAGACATACTGCTGGCAAGATATATTAATGCAGGTGGTGGCCTGCTGTGTACATGCATTAATGCAGGGGGCATACTGCTGGCAAGATATATTAATACAGGTGCTGGTCTGCTGTGTACATGCAGTAATGTAGGGGGGTGTTTGCTGTGATGATGCAATAATGCAGGGAGTGGGTTAACGGAAATATCATGGAGATTTTTTGGTGCAGACATGATTTTTGTCTCTAAAACAATAAACACCCACTGAGGCGTTTTCGGGACATTATTTAGCGGACAGCATGACATAGATGCTCAGCCTTCCCTGCAATCAGACAAAAACAAATTGTGCAAAACATGTTGTTCCATTCAAACTATGAGAATGAAATGGCAACTATGACAACAATCGCGAATGTAATATCCCATTTCCAACGTGGCAAAAAAAGAAAAAAAAGACATCCAAAACCCCATTCACAATTCCTAACTTGCCCCATAAATCCCACACCCGCCATGCACGGCGCAACTGAGCTGAACATGAACTGACCAATCAGTGCCTTTATAAGAAGCAGCGTTTGTGGTCTTTCAGATAAAGCAGATGAACCATAAAGCCACAAGCTACACAACTTGGTGCATTATACAGTAAAATGAACCATAAAGTGACAAGCTGCAGAACATGGTGCATTATACAGTAAAATGAACCATGAAGTGACAAACTGCAGAACCTGGTGCATTATACAGTAAAATAAACCACAAAGTGACAAGCTGCAGAACCTGGTGCATTATACAGTAAAATTAACCATGAAGTGACAAGCTGCAGAACCTGGTGCATTATACAGTAAAATTAACCATGAAGTGACAAGCTGCGGAACCTGGTGCATTTTACAGTAAAATGAACCATGAAGTGACAAGCTGCAGAACCTGGTGCATTATACAGTAAAATTAACCATGAAGTGACAAGCTGCATAACCTGGTGCATTATACAGTAAAATAAACCATAAAGTGAATAACTGCAGAACCTGGTGCATTATACAGTAAAATAAACCATGAAGTGACAAGCTGCAGAACCTGGTGCATTATTCAGTAAAATAAACCATGAAGTGAATAACTGTGGAATGTGATGCATTATACTGTAAAATGAACCATAAAACGACAATCTCCAGAATGTGGTGCAGTAAACACCTTGCAGGATTTCCGTGACTGCATCAACGCAGTTGTAATTAAAGTTAGACTGGCAGCCCTTAGTGTAATCTTTCACGCAAATTCATGAACCAGCTTGCGGACCAAAATGCCAAGTGGCAAACCAATAACTCCATTCACTACCAGCAGGCGGCGTGCATGCATATAAACATTTATGTACGCTACTAACTAGCGGGGAGAACTAATGCAACTGCTCACTGTACATACCTAGCAGAAAAGGTCTACTATGGTTCTTTTAAAGGTGTGTAATAAAGGAACGCTGGTATTTGTTTGTAATAATACAAAAAATAAAAAAGTTTGTTTATTTGATAAATGCCAATCATTTGGAAGATTGATGTTGGTAATTACATACAAACTTATACGATATTGCTTAAGTGGTTAATTTAACGCTAACCACCTCCCACCTCCCCTCCAATAAAAACATCTACTCAGGCAATTTAGGAAAATAGTGTATTATTTACTCACCAGGTGACGCTACGGCCAAACCAGTAAAAATATATCTAAACATGAAGCTACTGCGACAGTGAGACCGTTATCTCCATTTATGAGGCCTTAAATAACTCCTTCCGGGGAAAACTAGTCGGGATTTATTACTTATTCGGAGATTACGTCGCCGTACTGAAATTTCCCACGGCCATATTCGATTAGCAAGAGGGGCATATAACCGGTTTAGTATGGTATAAAGTCGCTTCACCGTACACGCTTTATTAATGCTAATGTTCAATAATCTTATTATTTAACAATCATGCGCTTGTTATTCAGATGGATACATCTTTGAGAGCAATGCCATTTTGATGCTACTTTGATCTTCTTTTGAGGACCAAACGTTGCATCAGCACATTACCATAAACATAAATAATGACAGCGCTCAGGTGAGCGAGTTTGTTTGTTTGTTGTTGTTTTACATCCTAGCAACATCTAAGGTCATATCAGGATGGGTACCGACTTGTGACAGTGCACACTCATGGCGACTTTATAGTGCTGTCCCACTGGGAAACCAGGCCGCCGGCACCATGACCTGGTATCCCACTCAGTCACATTATCCTGACACTGAGCACACCAGTCCTTGCCCTATCCTAATAATGCCGAGCGCCTGGCTAGGAAGCAACAAGTATCAATTTTAAAGTCATTGGTTTGACTCGACCTGGACTCGAACCCACGACCCCATGATCTACCAGCACGGGAGACGGACGCTCTAACTCATTCGGCCATCCCGTCTGGTGAGCGAGGGTCACGTGATTCTTTGTTTGTGGGGTTGTACATCCTAGTAACATCTAAGGTCATATTAGGATGGGTACTTCTGACAGCATGCACTCATGCCGACTTTTATAGTGCTGTCCCAATGGGAAACCAGGACACCGCCCAGCACCATGATCTGTTTCCCATTCAGTCACATTATCCTGATACTGAGCTGAGCAGTCCTTGCCCTATCCTAGTATGGCCGAGTGCCATGCTAGGTACTGACAAGTATCAATTTTGTAAGTCATTGGCTTGACTCGGCTAGTTTTCGAACTCTCGACCTTCCGCACGGGAATTCGGCGCTCTACCAAATCGGCCACCGCGTCCGGTCATAGACTCGGGGCATTATGTCCTAGAACTTATGAGACCATAGCAGGATAACGAATGGGCTGTGACGGTGGGAACGGTGTTATCGGTTTTATAGTGCTATTCCACGGAGGTACATTACTGCTGGAACCATGGGGCAATATCGCACACAGTCACATTATGTAAAAACTGAGCCAAGCAGTCCTTGTTGTATCCACGCGTGCACTCTCTCTCTCAGCTTAAAACATGCACACAGATCCACAGACACACAGACAAACCACACACACACACAACCACAGTTAATTCTATGTCTCTGCGTGACTTTGGTGGTTAGAAAACCGGTGTTTACCCATAAAAAGTGTCTATGTGTCCAGGCACGCATCTATCGCTCTGTTTTCGCAATAACTGCGCATGTCAGGCTGCAAGAAAATAAACGCTCACGATAATAACGTCAATAAAACTAAATTATTTTGTTCAACTCTTGGACACCGCAGAGGTAAGAGTGTGAGTAGGGGGGTCTCCCTGATACACAAATTGTAAATAGGGAGAAATAACGGAGCCTAAGGGGGGAGGAGGGTGCGGGAGAGAGGGGGGGGGGGGGGGCTCGGCCTCTCCCACACCACAAGGTGGGGGGGGGGGGGGGGGGGTCAGGGAGGGGGTCGTCCCAGACAATTTTGAAAAAAGTGATACAAAATAGTGTATTCTGGTGCATATGGCGAAAAACTATATGGCGAAATATTAAAACAAGCTAAAATGATTCTTTGGCGCGAGAATATAAATTAAAGGTGGGAAATGGCGAGATTGGGGTTACTTTGCTATATTTTAAGGAGATCTCCCGCCAAATGTGGAGACTTGGTTTCTCTGATCCCGGCAGCTGCTCACTCTGCCCACGTGACCTACCTCTGGCTCGCAGGGTAGCGGGTCTCGGGCCAGGTGCTCCAGGTGCACCGGCAGGTGGGCGTCATGGTGGCGTTCTGCAGGCTCCCCACCTGCAAGTGAAACCGCACATACATCATGTGATCCATTTAAGGTAAAATTCCATAGGTAAATTAAAATGTATCCCCCCAAAAATTAGATAATAAATGTAGCTGTTGCTAGGATGCAAAACCCCAACAAACAACATAGCAGGTATTCAAATGCAATCAAATTTGTCTTTCGCAAATCACACACAATTTATAATTAAACCACAATTCTGCAAGGCTATTTCCTTCTCTTGTTTAAAGCTGCATAGTCCGATAAAAACGTCAAATTAAAAAAAAAAAAAACAGTTATCTAGATTTACTTCCACATATCTATACCGGTACGCTAATTAAACATTTGTTGCCACCTAGAATGGAACACTGCGGCAATTGCATAGAACCTGTTACTGCAGAAGCCGACAGTGTCAAGAGTTTTGGCATGCATGCCAAGATTAAATTTGCATTGTTGCACTTCAAATATCTCCAAAGTTAGCCATTGAAAATAAAAATTACTTCAAACTAAAGAAAGGTAGATAATAATGATCGCCCTAATAATATATTTATTTCAGTAATGACAGAAACTCAAAACCATCGCACTATGCAACCTAAAGAAAATATATAAAATACAGTGCCGATCTATATACCTGGTGATCCATGAATGGGAACAACTGTGACAGCCCCTTAGTTCCATAGCTGACTGGACAAACGGGGTTTCACTGTATTTCCTTTTTTAAAGGAGAGCCAAAAAGGCAAAGATTACTCGTCCCCTGGTCTCAAGTGACATGGTCTTCACTAATGCTCCTCTCACGCAATTAGGCTTATTTTCTACTTTTTCTTTAAATATAAACAGAAATCTCTTCATTATTTAATTGGAAACTGTTTTTAATGCAGAACCTTTGTCCTTCCTTATTGTTAACGGTATGAGTGTTGAGGTAGGATACTGCTTGCCTCCTTTTAAAGCTGCATAGTCCGATGGCTTTGAGTTTTTGCAATTTTCTTAGATGTATACATTAGATTGATCCTAATAATCTACTTAATTTTAATTTGAAGTAACTTTTATTTTAAATGCCAAATCTTTGGGATATTTGAAGTGGAGACATGGCAAATTAATTTCGGCAAAGCATGTCAAAATTATGACCCCCCTACTAGTCAGGAGGCTTCAGCAGAAACAGCCTCTAATAAATTGACTTAGCATTCCTTTCGATGCAGCAATAAATGCTTAATGAGTGCACCGGTCTCTAAGTTGGATATGTAGGATCAAATCTACTTAAGGTCTTTTGATGCTTTCATCGGACTATGCAGCTTTAAATGTAAAAAAGGAAAGTTTGTTTTATTTAACGATGCCTCTAGAGCTCATTGATATTCATCATCAGCTATTGGATGTCGAACATATGGTCATTCTGACATATTTCTTTGGATGAAACCCGCTGCCGCCACATAAGCTACTCTTTCCGATAAGCAGCAAGGCGTCTTTTATATGCACTTTCCCACAGATAGGACAGCACATACCACAGCCTTTTTTGAACCAGTTGTGGACCACTGGTTGGAATGGACTTTAAATGTCAAGGTCAGTAGGCGACCTTCTCCACTGTCTGTTTGTGGCAATGTTTTGTGTTGCCATAGTGATTGGACCTTGATATGCATTTCCGCTTCTATCAAGATATTTGCCTGAACAAATTATTTGCAGCTTGCTTTGTATTGTTTGGATTATCTAATAAACTAGTGTTTGGGTAAGAAGTCATGCTAAGTATCTCTATCTATGCCAAGAAAATCCCCCAAAAACTAACATAGACTAATAATGCCTGGTACACACCTACCGTATATGATTCGCGCACTAAAACTCGCGACTCGACCCGACCCGCTTAAAACTGAAAACGGGCCGATTCATTTTTCGAATCGCGAATCGCAATCGTAATCGGCCCGTTTTAGGCCTAAAACTGAGTTTTTAGTCGCGAATCGCAATCGCTAGGTGTGCACAGGGAGCGCACACATAGCGATTTTTGTGCGCGAAACGGGCAGTTTTAGATCGTATATGGTAGGTGGGTGCGCACAAATGGTAGGTGTGTACTAGGCATAAGATAACACCAACACTACAGCTGACCAGCATTGAAAACAAGCCTGAGTACTCGGGCTTATATGCTATGGACAGTCTAAATACAGCCTCAATAAAAAAATCAACAACAAAAATCTGGTATCACTTACATAACCTTTTGATTTTTTGTTTTGTTGTTTTACGTCCTAGCAACATCTAAGGTCATATCAGGACAGGTACCGACTTGTAACAAGACTGACAGAATAGATATCACTAGCTTTCTGACGTCAATACGGCCCTTGCTGTCAACACGGCATTAAACCATCAGCAATCAATCATCAATAAACCATAATCCGATGAAAGCATAACACTTTCAAAACACAAACATTCACGTAGATTTGATTCTACATATCCAACTTAGATCCCAGTGTACTTATTAAATATTTATTGCAATTTTGGGATCCTGGCTAAACTGGTATACTTGCTTGAAAACAGGTAAACAAATCGCATATCCCGCTTTCCTATCTGTGCATCATATTAACTTAGCAGGTTCTCACTTCAAATATCTCCAACGCTAACCATTAAAAATAATGGCCCAAATTCCAACTTGATCACGTTATCCGGACACTGAGCAAACCAGTCCTTGCCCTATTGTAGTAATGCTGAGCACCAGGCTAGGTAGCGACAAGTATAAATTTGGTAAGTCATTGGTTTGACTCGGCCGGGATAAGAAATCCCGACCTTCCACATGGGAAGCCTGGACTCTTAAGCAATTCGACCAGTGTCCGGTATCAAACAAAAAACAAAGAAGCCGATAATAACAAATAACCCAGCACCATCTAGTGCATGAACTCCTTCACGAAAACTAACTTCCGTTTGAATCCAATAAGTGTAAACTTGTATTCTTCCATTAATGTTTTATTTAAAAAAGAATAATAAAAAAAAAAGGAAGAATGAAATGTTTACCAATGTGTTGCTATGGAAACACAGCGTCCGAGTACTCGGCTCTAACAGGGCATGCAGTGACCCAGTCAATAACAATCTCTCCCCTCGCATGAAGCCATTAGTTATCATGACATTCCTAATCTTGCCGGCGCCGAACAATCTCCACGCAAAGACTTTACACAGCAGAGGCCACTAAACCCTGTCACCATTTCCACGCCGCCCATAACTCGGCCGCCTGATTTAGCGCGCTCAATTCCTGTTTGGTTGGTTGGTTGTTAGAGTGTTCCGTCCTGGCAACATCTAAGCGACCACCAATCAATCAATCACTCAATCTAAGGTCATATCAGGACGGGTACCGACTTGCGACAGTGCACACTGATGACAACTTTATAGTGCTGCCCCACTGGGAGACCAGGCAGGTACCATGACCCGATATCCCACTCAGTCACATTATCCTGACACCGAGCCAACCAGTCCTTGCCCTATCCTAATAATGCCGAGCGCCTGGCTAAGAAGCGACAACTTTTAAGTCATTGGCTTGACTCGACCAGGTTTCGAACCTGTGGGCTGGAATCCTGAATCCAAAATGGGAGGCGGACGCTCAACTCATTCGGCCATCCCGTCTGGTCAATTGCTGTTTGAGACGTGCCCTTGGGATTTATTGTAAGTAGTCGGTCAGGCCAACTGGTCCGTAAGTATGAAGAGAACACAAGCAATTACCAGCATCTTGGAGAGTCTTATTGTGGTCAGCTAAGCAGAGTTATCGGCGAGGCACGTGTCGACCTAATGAGGTACGGGGTTCACAAATTACATGTCAGGGGTCAGGGCAGGCGGTGTTTCCCTGGTTAGGAAATGGGTTTGGGGTTGGAGTTGAACTAATTGATATAGATATAACACACGCATATATACATATATATATCATTCAACACTACTTAAGGGGCTGTCACATTAGGGTTTTTTGCGGGAGCGTATGGCGGCGTAGGCGCGTTACGTCATATACGTCGGCATATGCCGTATACGCTACTTATACGCTACACATATGGTACTCATACGCTACTCATACGCCGCCAGATGCTGGCTTATGTGAAGTGTATGAGGCATACACCGCCATACGCTTTCATAAATCCGTCCGTCCAAATTTTTTTGTGCATGCTAAAAATAACTCGACCTATGAGGGCGTATGGCCCATACTGTCAAAAAATGTCACAGCACGCTCCCATACGCTCCTCATACGCTCCTCGTACGCTCCTCGTAGGTTCCACATACGCTCAAAACCACCCGAAAGGTCACCAAATGTCATCATAGGCCGGCACGCGCAGGACCTACGTAGGTTTTCAATACGCTCCCGCCATACGCCGTAATGTGACAGGGCCTTTACCTACGTATATACATGCACATACACACATGTACATTCATGTACATACACATACATAAATGTACATGTATACACATGTATACACACATGTACATGTATACATACATACATGAACATACATACAACTTACAATTAATACATACATATTACATACATAACATAATACATACATATCACACATACATACCACAACATACATACACACATAACAAGATATACAAAGGCCAGCATATTACATACATATACCATAATACATATATAACACACATACATATACTATAATACATATATAGCACATACATATGTAATGCATATATATATACACACATAAAACAACCTACATAAATATATATATTATACACATAACATCCTACCTACATACTAGCACATACATATATATATATATATATATATATATATATATACACACCTATATTATATTATGTGTATTATAATAGCAATTATAATAATATAAATAACGGAGCCACATACAGGTTGTATTGTATTTATTACTACCCGCATTTGCTATTTACTGAATTGGAGTCGCGCGCCAACCTCCCTGGCACCCGCGCCTATGGGGCGCCACCTGTATTGCGCCATATTTGATTCACTTTCCACTGAATTTCAATTTTGTTGGTGGGCATATTTATCAGTCCTGCCAGAGACTAATAAAATAGTACTCAGGCCAACTCATGATTTGTTACCTTCTGTCGTAGTGACCTTTATATGTATATATTACAACTTAAAATTGCCATCAGCTCTGATTAGCGATTAATAAACACTGCTCCCAGATCAGTCCAAAGTACAACGGGATGACCTATATTTGAACCCTCGTGATGAGATGGGATGCTAATTAAAGGGTACATTCACTTTACACGGTAAATGACTTTGCAAACAGAATGCTCAATATTGATGTCAGTAAAATGATTTCCTACCCAATTGCTGTATGATCTAGTGGGTTATAGTGCATGGCCATTACTACGGCGGAGACCAGGCGGTGCTGAGCTGGGTTCCAGCAATCCCTCAGAGGGGCCGGAGGGGGGGGGGGGTAATGGATTGTGTCTGAGTGCAGGTCAAAAAGGACTGAACCTTCGCATATCTCACAATCACCACACTTTTTTGTGTGTTTTTTTTTGTTTTTTTGTACATTAGTTGTTTAAGCAGGGGAAATTTCAGTCGCAGACAACTGGTCTTCCTCATTCCACTGCTCCTTGCCATATCCTAGTAATGCAGAGCGTCTGGCTAGGAAGCGACAAGTATCAATTTTTAAGTCATTGGTTTGACTCGACCAGGATTCGAACCCACGATCTACCACCACGGGAGATGGACACTCTAACTCATTCGGCCATCCCGTCTGGTTCAGACTTAAGACTTACTAACCAGTTATTGCGCGATGTGAGCTCACATGCCCAATCTCCTCTGGTTTGAGTATTGGGTATTGACTGAGGCGATGCGGTGTCGAGGATTAATTAGAGAAGTGGGGAGGCCATTAGGCATAATGCACTGGGAAGCATGGCAAAACTACAGAAGATAGTTTAAAACTATGTCAAAATAGATCAGAAATATTAGATATAGCAGCACAAAGAGACTAATTAAACAAGTTCCAGTAGAAGAACCCTGCCCTGTAAAGTCAGTAATACAGTATTATGTAGTACAGTAGTGACCTGTAAAGTCAGTAACACAGAGGCAGTAAAACAATAGCAGTAATACAGTAGCAGTAATGCAATAGCAGTAATAGAGCATAGCATCTCATATTCCAATTAGGTCAAACCTCCAAGTATTTACAGGGATCAATGCTGCTTAATTTCAGTGATCGAATGAGAAGTAGTGTTCCTCATGCGATATAGGCCTGGTTATTAGATTACAACAATTCTGCATACCTAATTAGAACTGCAACAATACTGTCTACACTGTATCTACACAACAAGGCTACACCCTACTGAACTGTTGTAAATAATGTCCATGTTCATATTGTGTTCTGCGCCTGTCCTGTCCAGTGACACATTCCCATAGAGGTTACCTTGTCTGAAAAAAGACACATACTGCATCCCATGCTTAGCTTTGTAGGCACCAGACAGGATGGCAGATATGTTGGTAGATCGTGGGATTCGAACCCACAGGTTCGAACCCTGGTCGAGTGAAACCAATGACTTACAAACTTGATACTTGTCGCTTCCTAGCCAGGTGCTTGGCATTATTAGGATAGGGTTGGCTCAGTGTCAGGATAATGTGACTGAGTGGGATATCAGATCATGGACCTGGTGGCTTGGCTTCCCAGCGGGGCAATACTATAAAGTCACCAAGAGTGTGCACTGTCACAAGTCGGTACCCTTCCTGACATGATATGTTGCCAGGAAGTAAAACTCCAACAACCAACCAACATTGTAGGCATCCTAGTCGTACATCTGCGTACAGTACCGCTGATCAATACGCAGGTAGACGCAGTCCCGCCTTGGGCCACAATTACCAACATCTAACATGAGATTTAAAGAGGATGTCGCTAAATTTATACAGTTATTTCTTAGACAGAGAAACAGAGAGAGAGAAAAAGGGATGAAATTGTTGGCGCTGTTGGTGAAAGTGGGTGGGAACTTTGAGCCAACAAGGCAGAGCTGGGGGTGAGGTGGGGGATCAGCCGACACAAGCACCCGGACAATGCACACCCAGACACTGTACACACCCAACCAGGCGCAATGGACAAATTAAATCTCTCGCGAAGGTGCTGTTTGGAACAACCAAGTTGCTCTTCGGCACAGCGGCTGCAATTAAACATTTATTCTATTGGTTCAAATTAAACAAAGGCTGCATTGACGGTGCCGTGTCGGGGGTCCGGCCTACACGCCGACCGGCACTCATTGACATCGGGCGGTGAGGCCTATAGGCGGGGTAACGGGCGGGGAGACGAGGGCTGGGGAGATGGGGACGGGGAGACGGGGTCTGGGGAGACGGGGGCTGGGGAGACGGGTCTGGGAGACGGGGCTGGGGAGACGGGGGTTGGGGAGACGGGGGCGGGGAGCAGGGGGTGGTAACAGGGCGGTGGAGACGGGGGGGGTAGACAAGGGTGGGAGGAGGACCGGGGCTGGGAGACAGGGCGGGAGACAGGGACTGGGGAGACAGGGGCTGGGGAAAAGGGGTGGGGAGACGGGGGCTGGAGACAGGGGACCGGTAGACGGGGACTGGGGAGACGGGGCGCGGAGACGAGGGCTGGGGAGACAAGGGCTGGGAGACGGGGGCTGGGGAGACAGGGGGCGGGGAGACAGGGGGCGGGAGAGGAGCCGGGGAGTAACGGGGATGGGGGGACACAGGGGCGGGAAGACGGGGGCTGGGGAGACATGGGCTGGGGAGATAGGGCCGGGGAGACGGGGGCTGGGGAGACAGGGGCGTGGAGAGGAGGCGGGGAGTCAGGGGGAACGGAGGGAGGGTGGGGGAAGAGGAGCAGGGAAGAGGGGTGGTGGGAGAGAGGCTTGGAGAGGGGGTAGGGTGGGGAGAGAGGTTGGTATGGACGAAGGAGAAGAGAACGGGAAGTGTGGTGGAGAGGCAGGGTGGAGGGTACAAAGAACAGGAAGGGTGGGACGGAGGATGGAAGGTAGGAAGAACAGGAAGGGGTGGGACGGAGGATGGGAGGTAGGAAGAACAGAAAGGAAGGGAAGCTTGGAGATAGGAAGAACAGGAAAGGGGAGGGAAAGTGGGAGGTAGGAAGAACATAAAGTGAGAGGGACAGTGGAAGGTAGGAAGAACCGAAAGGAAGGGAAAGTGGAGGTGGAAGAAGAAGGGGGGGAAGGGGAGGTAGGAAGAACAGGAAGGAAGGGAAGCTTGGACATAGGAAGAACAGGAATGGGGAGGGAAAGGGGGAGTAGTGAAGAACAGGAAAGGGGGAGGGAAGTGGGAGGTAGGAAGAACCGAAAGGAAGGGAAAGTGGGAGGTAGGAAGATGAAGGGGGGAAGTGGGAGGTAGGAAGAACAGAAAGGAAGGGAAAGTGGGAGGTAGGAAGAACAGGAAAGGGGAGGGAAAGTGGGAGGTAGGAAGAACAGGAAGGGGAGGGGGGGTTGGAAGTAGGAAGAACAAGAAGGGGAGGAACAGTGGGAGGGAGTAAGAACAGGAAGGAGAGGGATGTTGAGAGGTAAGAAGAACAGGAAGGGGAGGGAGGGTTGGAGGTAAGAAGAACAGGAAGGGGAGGGAGGTTTGGAGGTGGGAAGAACAGGAAGGGGAGGGAGGGTTGGAGGTACGAAGAACAGAAAGGGGGGAAGGGTTGGAGGTAGGAATGACAGGAAGGGGAAGGAGGGTTGGAGGTAAGAAGAACAGGAAGGGGAGGGAAGGTTGGAGGTAAGAAGAACAGGAGGGTTGCAGGGTAAAAAATAACTGGAAGTGAAAGGAGGATATGAGAGGGGATTGCAAGGATTGACTAACTTCAATAAGGACAGGAGGCAGAGGGACAGATAATAGAACAGGAAATTTAATAATTTAAGAGCCGAAAGAGAATGAGAGGGGGGATGTGTGAAAGAGTAGAGACAATTGTAATGGCACAAAGGAAGGATAAGAAGGGGAGAATAAGAGTGGAGGAAGTTAATGGGAAAGGCAGAGTGGTTAGGTGAGGGGTAAAGGACGAGCGGGATAATAGGGAGTAGGGATAACATGGATGGGATAATGGGACTGGAGCCATGAACGGAGCACGGATAGGTAGGAGTCAGCAGTGAGGAGGGAAGAGGGATGAGAGTGAGGGAAGGATGAGTAGAGAAAAGGAGGGAAGGATGAGTAGAGGGAAGGATTCAGTGGAGGAAGGCAGACCTGGATCGGGAAAAGAAAGACTGACATACTGAAGAAAGGTAAAGTCTGTACATCCACATATCGGCTCACCGTGGGCAGAATACTGTTGTTGACTTCAGGTGACAGCTGCCCACACCATACTGTCGGGGTAGAGAATCCCATGGAGATAAGAGGAAGTCGAAGGGACAGTTTTTTTGTTGGATTTTTTTTTCTAATCATAAATTATTTCTTTTAAGGGGGGGGGGGGGCAGACATGGGGTTACATTAGTTGATTAAGCAATGGACATTTCAATCATGGACAATTGGTCTTGCTCATTCCACTGCTTCCTGCCCTATCCTAATAATACCAAACCCCAGGCTATGTAGCGACAAGTATTCATTTTTAAGTTATTAGTTTCAGTTGGCCACGGTTCAAAACAGGATATTAATATTATAATCCTACGACCAAGCAAAACTCAAGCTGGAAATGACCCAGAAAGGAGCAATTCCAGAGCTATATAATAAGGAAAGTGAGGAGGAGAGCTAATCCTAGGCCTCATTATAGCTGTCCATTCTTATCGGTCTCGGCATAGATTATATACCGCTGTCTCTAGATATAAAATATACGGCAGTATACTCCAGCATTTGTTGGTCGTGGTTTAAACACTGCTTCGTGTATCTACAGTAAAACCTCTCTAATCGACCACCTCCACAGATCGACCACTCCCCTATATGATCGCTTTATTTGGGTCCCAAGCGATCGCCCATACAATACCATTGTAACGATAAAAAATACTCCCTAAACCGACCACCTCCCTAAATGAACCATTTAAAGTCGGTCCCAATGTCGGTCGATTTAGAGAGGTTTTACTGTATATGAGTTTCAAACTAGTGGTGGGCCCCAGGCTTCCAACTTCCAACTCCCTGCGCCCACTGCCCACCAGAGAGCGTGCGTGTCACACTGTAACCGCGCGTTCCCACCGGAAGTATACTGACGTCAGTGAGCGCGTTCTGCGTTTAATTGATGAAAACAATGCGTGTCTTATCATTTCTAATTGACTTCCACCCCCCCCCCCCCCCCGCCCCCCCCCCCCCCCCCCCGGTTCTTGGAAGTCAGTCAACGTAGACACAATTACGCGGCCATTCAGCAGGCGGTGGGGATGGGGATACAGTAAAACCTCACGAACCGACCACCTCCACAGATCGACCACTCCCCTATATCGATCGCTATATTTGGGTTCCAAACGATCGCCCATTGTAACGATTAAAAACCTCCCTAAACCAACCACCTCCCTAAATGAACCATTTAAAGTCGGTCCCATGGTCGATCAATTTAGAGAGGTTTTACTGTACTAGGTTTGATGGTGGTGGATTGGGGGGGGGGGTGGGGGTTGCGTGTTATAGTATATAACATGCCTACAATTTACTGCTCAAACAACAGCAAGATGCACAAAATACTGACGATTTGCAACATTATATGTAATTATCCAGTCCTTTATTAAAATGTCTATGGTACCTCGTATTCCTAAATAATCAACCACATAAGGAATGACGAGGCTTAGCTCAACTATGTTTCATTTCAGTAACCAGACAACAATTTGAACAAACCAGCGTTTTCAAAACGGTATGTCTGTAGAATTAATTAGCCAGACGGGATGGCCGAATGAGTTGAGCGTCCGCCTCCCGTTGTTTGGTAGATTGTAGGATTCGAACCCATGGGTACGAACCCTGGTCGAGTCAAACCAATGACTTAAAAATGTATACTTGTCTCTACCTAACCTGGCACTCGGCATTATTAAGATAGGGCAACGAGCAGTGGAATGAGGAAGACCAATCACCCGCGATTGAAATTTCCCCTGCTTAATCAACTAATGTACAAAAACAAAGAAGAAAAAATTGAAACAAATTAAATACATTGAGAGCCTACACAGGATATAGTAATATTAATTGGGCTATATTAGACAGAGAAATGCAAGTATATCTCACTCAGTGCTACCCCGTTTAATGCTGATTCACTATAGCGCTCTTCTATTTACTTAACCGAATCATCGATTTCATCCACAATTCCTTCACAACATTAAAATATTGGTCCATGCCAAGATCTGCAGGCAAGCAGGCAATTGGACCACATGAAGATCCGACAATTGTAAAGAGACGCAAACTGCAGTGGCATGGCTATATTTCTTGTTCATTGGGTCTGGACAAAACCATCTGGCAAGGCACAGTGAAAGGGGGGAGAAAACAAGGCAAACAAAGGAAGAGGCGGGAAGACAACATCAGGGAATGGACAGGCTTTGAGTGCAGCAAGTCCCAGAGGGCAGTGGAGAACATGGAAAATGGAGAAAACAAGTTGCAAAGTCATCGTGGTTAAGAGATTGATGAGTGTGCACTGTCACAAGTCGGTACCGTCCTGATATCACGTTAGATGTTGCTAGAACATAACGCCCCAACAAACCAAATATTTATGCTATGTTATACTGACCGCCTATATACTATATGATATAGCGCAGTTTTAGGAAGTATCTAGAGCGAGGTGACCAGACGGGATGGCCAAATGAGTTCGAGCATCCGTCTCCGGTGTTGGTAGATCGTGGAGTCGTGGGTTCGAACCCTCGTCCAGTCAAACCAATGACTTAAAAATTGATACGTGTCGCTTCCTAGCCTGGCGCTCGGCATTATTAGGATAGGGCTCAGTGTCAGGATAATGTGACTGCGTGGGATATAAGGTCATGGTGCTGGTGGTCTGGTCTTCCAGTGGGGCAGCACTATAAAGTCATCATGAGTGCGCACTGTCACAAGTCGGTACCCGTCCTGATATGACCCTAGATGTTGCTAGGACGTAAAACAACAACAAACACAAACAAGAGCGAGGTATTACTGTAATATGGCCACTTCCCTTCTAAAGGTTCTATGTCATATGTGAACGGCAGCCTGCTATGCATAAGAAGCGACACTACACTATCAGTAACTGCGTTTGCAAAATACAATCATGATCCTACCTATTTGGGCTGTGTATTTGTGTGTGTGTGTGTGTGTGTGTGTGTGTGTGAGATGTGTGTGGTGTATGGTGTGTGTGTGGTGTGTGTGAACTGTGCATGGCGTTAAAGCAGAGAGCTGCACTTCCCACCTGCTGCCTCATTAAATATACATCAGCCACCAGAAATATCTAGAAAATCAAACCATGGTACCCCTACAGAACGTGTCCGATAACTGTAAAATGGATTGTCTACAGGATAGGTGTAGGTGTAGGTGTAGGTGTAGGTGTAAGTGTAAGTGTAGGGATATGGGTAGAGTGTGGTGGCGCGATATAAGGTGCATAATTATTAAAGGATTGTACCAGTATAGATGGGTGGAATATCGATATTGTCTACTTGTGGTGTGACGATTATTATGCGATGAGAACCCCCAGTCACATGTGCTGCGGCCATGTCCACGCTATGTACATATTGTGCTGCAAATGTGCTGCACTGTGCTATATAAAAAAAGCCCCCCGTGCTTCGGATCGACCTCCCTCGCTCCTGTTGCTATGCCTTTAAAACCATTGTACCGGTAGAGGTATTGTTGTCCTAGCCAGAAAAATAAATGCTAACAATTGATATGTTGTCTCCTACTATTTTGTTGCTGTAGCCCAAGTCTATATCCCTCCTTCTGACCACTCTATGCCAAAATTAGAGTTTATCATGTAGTGGTCTGCACTGACCTCTCAGACAAGGAGCCGCATAGATAGGTAGGCGTGGGTAGTGTGGTGACATCAGGGAGCCTAGGTGGTGTAATTGTTATCACACTGGCCCGGAATGCAAAGAGATGTGGGTTTGAGTCCCGCTCTAGGCACAATATTTCCCATTTTTATCACCCCCACAAAACTGGTATCATGACCAGGATCCTGTACAAGCAATGCGCTGTATAGTTGTTGAACTTACCCTGTGTATGTAAGTGCATTGCCTGTATGTATGTAATAGTAAGCATTAACAGACTTACAATTCCAGGGGGACAAGTGTAGCGGTCTGCACTGACTTCTCAGGCAACGAGCCGCATAGATAGGTAGGCGTGGGTAGTGTGGTGACATCAAGGAGCCTAGGTGGTAAAATGGTTAGCACACTGGCCCGCAATGCAAAGAGATGTGGGTTTGAGTCCCGCTCTAGGCGCCATTTTCATCACCCCCACAACAATCAGAAACATTCGGTCTGCTCTGAAAGCATTGTTCCGCAAAGCAATGACTGCGACCCATTAATGGCACATTATAAAATTAGGAGGGATGAGTCCTCGAACTACTGTTTGACGTCCAATAGCCGATGACAAAAATCAATGTGCTCTAGAGGCGTTGTTAAATAAAACAAGCTTTACTTTGAGTCCTCGGACTAAAACCAACGACACCAACAAAACAAATCTTGCCACGAGTTGACCTAATTCCCAGCGAAACCAACATTTCAACAATGTTGCGCTGAGTAAAAGTGTTAGTAAAACCTCTGTGTGAGTGGTTAGGGAAATGAACCCAATTAACTTAACCACATGGTCCGATGGAGCATAAGTGTGTCCAAAAAAACTGAACACTTACCTACATTTGATTCTATAACTCAAACTTAGATAATTTTGCATTAAAAATTGATGATTTAGTGCAGCATAGAAGGAATCATTAGTGAATGTATTAGACCAGGCCACCTACTTGTCGAGACAGTGCTACACAACTAGGCTAATCTCCTGATCTGTCATTAGCCTTGCCCTAATTCCAAGTACCACATGTACGAATACTAAGATAGTCAAGTTCCAGGATTCCCTCCAGACATTTCGTAGTGCACTAGTGTGTTCAGAGGGGTTGTGCACAGAGGTCTAGACTAATTTAGAGTATTCTAAACAAAGTGTAACATAGTCCAATATTCAGGAATATGGACGAATTTGTTGTTGAGTGCCAAATTAAAAGTGGCCATTCCGCGGTAGGCTGCAACCTTATCTAATACTATAGATAGCAGCGTGTCGTGTTACCCCCTCCCCCCACTCACCCCCACCACCTCCCACCCACCCCTGCCTGTATGCCAGGATAATTGAAGCCAAACACCAGAACGATGAAGCACTTGATATCCGGACCGCACTTTGTCCACACCTCTCTCTATCTCCTCTCCGCTGGCCATGCTCCTTCTTGATATTGTCTGAAAAGAGTTCCAGGAGGGGGAGCCTGCCAGCATTTCACTTTCTACTCTTACTCTGTCCGTGTCTTTGACTCGCCGGCTGGTCACCATAGAGCAAATAGACATGGTTCTTTGACTCAACTCTCCTCATTTCTCTTTGCTATACTCTACCCTTTATTTTCTCTCCCAGGCTTACTTCTCCCCCTGATCAAGGGAGTTGTTTGCTTGGGTGGGGCCCTTTACCTTTTTGTTTCTCTCGCTTTGTTCTTGTTGCTGGAACCGCTGGACCCATCTTTACCTGTCCCTTCCTTGGAAACCCTTGCTGCTGTCTGCTGGATACAAGTGCTGTGCTACCGCCGGACCGGAGTGATTCGTGGCCGCCCCAATGACTCGTCGTTTAATCGTTGTAAAGACATCCCCCAGCTTCTACAACCATCCCACCAAAAGATTAATCTTCAACCAAAGATTGGACCGATTTATTGGTGCCTCTCTATATTGCTGAAGTTCTGCAGCCGGTAACGGTCGTAAGGTTACAAACACCCCAGAAGTCAAGAACGACGAAGATAGCGGCTCGGCGCTCTAAGTCTTGCACGTCACATTCTCTGACGCCCTTGAGACTCCACTACTGGGAGTACCGGCCCGAGCTGCCGCCAACCACCACCCCCCCCCCCCCCGACCCCTCCCGCCCCCCTTTCCTTCCCGCCGCCCCTGGCCTCTTCATCCCGGGACTGGCCCGGCCCGGCCTGGCCTGGCCCGCCGCGTCTCGCATTGACGCACCGCGCGGACTTAGGCGGGGAGAGGGTGGGGGAGGGAGGCGGTGAGTGAGGGAGGGAGGAAAGGAGGGAGGGAGGGAAGGAGGGAGGGAGGGAGGGAGGGAGGAGGGGGAGGAGGAGGAGGGAGGAGGGAGCGAGCGAGGGAGGAAGGAAGGGGGGGATGGAGGAGGGAGGGAAGGGGAGGGAGGGAGGGGGGGAGGGGGTAGGGAGGGAGGGAGGGGGGAGGGGGTAGGGAGGGGGGAGGGGGTAGGGAGGGGGGGAGGGAGGGCGTGGTCGGCCGTCATGAGTTCCCACGTCTCACAGGGGTCGTGGGTCTTCTTTATTCCGGCCGGGAGGAATTATTTCCACCCGGGGCCTGTCAAGACCCGATCGATTCTGCCATTTAAGTGAAATTGTGCCCGCGACGGCACATCCCTCCCTTCTCGGGCCGCGCCCGCCGCCCCTCCCGACGGCCGGGACCGGCTCGCCCCCGGCCTGGTACTGCTCGCCCCCGGCCGGGCCAGGCGCATCCCCGGCCGACGCTGATGTATGTATGCCCCTGGTGAGGGCGCGTTGGGGTGATGGGGTAGTTGGGCGGGGTGGTTGGCTTCAATGACAAACGAGAGGCGCGATGCAGTTAGAATCGGATAGATAGGATGCAGCAGCAGAGTGCGTTTATATATATAGTCACATATAAGATATATACACATATATATTCAACGTTGCCTTTCACTAAAAACTTATGTCTATACAGCCTGTTTATACACTTAGCACGAATCACAATTCTGAAGAGGTTGTGGTAGTGGGGTGAGGTGGTGGTGGTAGTGCGGGTGAGGAGGTGGTGGTAGTGGGGGTGATCAGATAGTGGTGGTGAAGAGGTGGTGGTAGTGGGGGTGAAGAGGTGGTGGTAGTGGGGGTGAGGAGGTGGTGGTAGTGGGGTGATGGTGGTGGTAATGGGGTAAGGGTGGTAGTAGTGGGGTTGTGGTGATGGTAGTGGGGTTAGGTGGTGGTAGTGGGGTGAGGTGGTGGTAGTTGGGTGAGGAGGTATTGGTAGTGGGGGTGGAGAGGTGGTGGGAGTGGGGTGAGGTGGTGGTAGTAGTGGGGTGAGGAGGTAGTGCTAGTGCGGGTGGATCAGATAGTGGGGTGAGGATGTGGTGCTAGTGGGGGGTGGATCAGATAGTGGGGTGAGGAGGTTGTGGTAGTAGGGGTGAGGAGGTGGTGGTGGTGGGGGTGGATAGGTGGTGGTATTGGGAGTGAGGAGGTTGTAGCAGTGGGGGTGGAGAGGTGGTGGTAGTCGGGGTGGAGAGGTGGTGGTAGTGGGGGTGAAGAAGTGGGGGTGGAGAGGTTGTGGTTGTTGGGCTGATCAGATAGTGGTGGTGAGGAGGTTGTGGAAGTGGGGTTAGGAGGGGGGTGGTAGTGGGGGTGGAGAGGTGGTGGCATTGGGCATGGGTGTGATGAGATAGTGGGGGTAATTAGGGGCCGTATGCATGAAGAATTTTTGATCGGCTCTGGTGTTAAGGACCACGTTCGGGTTAGCTAACGCTGATGTTGGGATATGGGTCACGGGGTATAACGGTGCCAAAGCGCGGTGGCGTTAGCTAACCTAGCAGTTATTTATAGATTTGGGAAATCCCTCTGACCCTGTTGCAGGCGAGCACCGCTATTGCCTCCACAATATCGCCGCCGATTCGGCGGCGGCGGCGTTAATATCGGTTCGATTATTGGTTTAATTTAACCAAAATTCGGCGGGGGCGTTAATATCGCGAGATTTTGGGGTTAATTTGACCAAATTTCACTTTGTTACTATGTTATTCTGTTAAATATGATAGCATTGAATATATTTGGAGAGGTGGTGGTAGTGGGATGAGGTGGTGGTGGTAGTGGGGGTGAGGAGGTGGTGGTAGTGGGATGAGGCGTTGGTGGTAGTGGGGGTGAGGAGCTGGTGGTAGTGGGGGTGAGGACGAAGTGGTAGTGGGGTGAGGAGGTGGTGGCAGAGGGGTGGAGAAGGTGGTGGTGGTGTGGGGTGGTGAGGTTGTGGTAGTTGGGGTGAGGAGGTGGTGGTGGTGGTGATCAGATAGTGGAGTGATGAGGTTGTGGTAGTGGGGGTGAGGAGGTGGTGGTACTGGGGTGAGGAGGTGGTGGTGGGTGGGGGTGAGGGGTGGTGGTAAGTGGGGGTGGAGGGGTGGTGGTAGTGGGGGTGAGGAGGTGGTGGTGTTAGTGGGGTGAGGACGAGGTGGTGGTAGTGGTGGTAAGGAGGTGGTGTTAGTGGAATGAGGTGGTGGTGAGGTGGTGGTGGGGGTGAGGAGGTGGTGGTAGGTGGTGGTTGGGAGGTGGTGTAGTAGGCGTGGGAGGTGGTGGTAGTGGGGGTTGAGGAGGTGGTGGTGTGGGGGGTGAGGGTGGTGGTGGTAGTGGGGGTGGGAGGTGGTGGTATTGGGGGTGGGGGGTGGGGGGAGGGGGGGTGGTGAGGTTGTGGTAGTTGGGTGTGGGGAGGTGGGTGGTGGTGGTGGATCAGATAGTGGAGTGATGAGGTTGGGGTAGTGGTGGTGAGGAGGTGGTTGGTAGTGGGGGTGAGGAGGTGGTTTGGTGGTGGGGGTAGTGAGGAGGTGGTGGTAGTGGGGGTGAGGAGGTGGTGGTAGTGGGGGTGAGGAGGTGGTGGTAGTGGGGGTGAGGAGGTGGTGGTAGTGGTGGTAAGGAGGTGGTGGTAGTGGAATGAGGTGGTGGTGGTAGTGAGGGTGAGGAGGTGGTGGTAGTGGGAGTGAGGAGGTGGTGGTAGTGGTGGTGAGGAGGTGGTGGTAGTGGTGGTGAGGAGGTGGTGGTAGTGGGTGAGGAGGTGGTGGTAGTGGGGGTGAGGAGGTGGTGGTAGTGGGGGTGAGGATTTGGTGGTGGTGTGGGGTGAGGAGGTGGTGGTAGTGGGGGGTGAGGAGGTGGGTGGGTTAGTGTGGTGGGGTGTGTGGAGGTGGTGGCGGTGGTGGTGAGGAGGTGGGTGGGTAGTGGTGGTGAGGAGGTGTGGTAGTGGATGAGGTGGTGGTGGTAGTGGGGGTGGAGAGGTGGTTTGGATTGGAGGGGGGGGAGAGGTGGTGGTGGGTAGTGGGGTGGTGAGGTTGTGGTAGTTGGGGTGAGGAGGTGGTGGTGGTGGTGATCAGATAGTGGAGTGATGAGGCTGTGGTAGTGGGGGTGGGGAGGTGGTGGTTACTGGGGGTGAGGAGGTGGTGGTGGTGGGGGTGAGGAGGTGGTGGTAGTGGTGATAGTGGTGATGGTGGAGGAGGTGGTGGTGGTGGTGCAGGTAGTGGTGGCAGTGGTGGTAGTGGTGATAGTGGTGATGGTGGAGGAGGTGGTGGTGGTGGT